>CAKAOH010039937.1:272530-300353 GCA_916701665.1 Sebastiscus tertius
CAAACGAAACAGTACAGAAAAAAAAGAAAATGGATCTAAACATATCAAAAGATAATTAGACATCATGAATTAAATGTGATGATACTGGCCATGTTTTGTATATGTTTGTTTGTTTGTGTTTTATATAGTATGTCATGAAATGCCATAAAAAGTCATAGTATAGTATGTCATTAAGAAGTCATAGTATACTGTAGTATGCCATAAAGGGTCATAGTATAGTATGTCATAAAAATCGTCAACAAAAGTCTCAGTATAGTATGCCATAAGATATCATAAAAAGGCCATAGAATGCCATAGTGTGCCATAAAATGCAATAAAAGTCATAGTATAGTATATCATTAAAAAGTCATTGTATAGTATGAAATTAAATGTCATAAAAAGTCATAGTATAGTATGTCATTAAGAAGTCATAGTATACTGTAGTATGCCATAAAGAGTCATAGTATAGTATGTCATAAAAAACGTCAACAAAAGTCTCAGTATAGTATGCCATAAAACATAGTCTAAAGGCCATAGCAGAGTATGCCATAAAAGTGTCATAAGAAATTCATAGTATCGTATGCCATAAAAAATTAGACCTACACCATATGAGTAAAATCTGAGATGTGCAATGTCATTGGTCAGTATTGCAATAAGTAAACAAATATTGAAGTGTGCATGTTAGATAAAGTTATGTCAGCCTGGTTGTTTTTTAAGTTCAGAACCGGATTAGAATTGAATATTTTCAACATAAATGGGCTAAATGTTGTTTCTAGAGCAGCAACAGTTAATGTTTCCAACAGCAAAGTCACCAAAATAAACTCATTAATATGTCTCTGGAAAACAATCTAAAATGTTGATAAAATAAATCATATTCCTGACATCAAAATACTGAGTGAAGTTTAAAAAGAAGAATGAAGAACACAGACATCAGTCACTATCATTCATCCTGTCCTCTGTCCTCCCTCTGATGATGTGAATCACTGCCTGCAGGTACCGCCAGAGAGGAGGGGCTGCTTTTGTCTCAGCCAGCTGATTCGTTTACAAGAAATTTTAAGGTACGAGTAAAACTATGCAAAACAGTTAAACATACAGACAGCTTTTTTTTAAGCTTGTGTAGCCGAGGGTCACACTACTCCCCGGACACATACACGAGGAAATTAAAGTCATTCAGTGCCTTCACTAAAGCCGGTTTTCCACCAAAAGTTCCCGGGACTTTTAGCCGCTGGAACTACTTTTCAAGGAACTAAAAGGTTCCTTCAGCCCGCTGTTGTCTGCGTTTCCACCGTGGTCTAAATACCTGCGAAGATTAGGCAAATTCATCCACTGACGTATGAAAAAGCAACATCACATGGGGCGAGGGCTGCTGGTGGTCACAGCGGTAAACTCACTCAACTGTTTCATATAAAAAAAACATAATAAAAACAGTTTTGTCTCACTGTGACGATATTTACTGCTACACAGTATTTATGTACATACACATACATATTGTACATACACCAAACTTTACTTAGACACAAAAATATCTGAGCCTAAGGCATCAACACGACCAAGGATAGGTTGCCATATCAATTAAAACTGGTCAGCTGACCCCTTAATAGTCTGTGGTTTGGTATTTTGACATATTTCACTCAGTGTTTATCTGTTCCTGTGCAGGACTCCAGAGCAAAACTTCCACCTGCTTGAGCAGATTGCTCCAAACGGCACCAAAGAGGACGTTCCGTGGATGGAGGTGGACATGACTCGTCTTTTATGTAAGTTGCTACGACAATAGCTATATGCATCCTTCTTATCTTAAGACGGCAAAGTGTAATGCTGTGTGTATGTTGTTTACCTTTTTAATGTTAGTCAGACATTACAACTTAAATAAGTAATGAATTCCTACAGAATCCCCACATTACATAATCACACTGAGAATCAAACATTTAAATACACACACATTGGTTTGTCATTGAAACTGAGCATCGGTCAGTCTAAACTCAGTTGATGCTTTTCATTTGGCTATCAAAGGCCGAATGAAAGCTGACTTCCTGTTGACTGGCTTCCTGTAGGACTATATTAGGAACATGATATCATTCTGACATTCTGATTTGTTTGTAAGTTTGTAAGCACGGTTCTTCTCTTTCTCCCTCTAACGTTTTTCATATAATGGACAAAAGTGACATACCTTTATCTTTACAATATGACAGAGTGATCTTTCAGGTTATTAAGTCTACGTATTATTATACGTCGTGATAATAACGCGTTAACGCTAATTTGTTTTTAACGCCACTAATTCCTTTAACGTGTCTTGCGATTTTTAGGTTGTAGTGGGCTCAGTTTTAAAGATAGAGTGAAGATACTGGCACCATATGAAACTACAAAACCTAAGGAATCCATTGATACCAACCACGTATAAACCACCATACTATCTTGTCAGGAAGGAGGTTAAATAACACTCCAAACTTGCGCTAAATTTTGGCCAGGAAAAACTGTCATGGACATTTTCAAAGGGGTCTCTTGACCTCTGACCTCCAGATATGTGAATGAAAATGGGTTCTATGGGTACCCACGAGTCTCCCCTTTACAGACATGCCCACTTTATGATAATCACATGCAGTTTGGGGCAAGTCATAGTCAAGTCAGCACACTGACACACTGACAGCTGTTGTTGCCTGTTGGGCTGCAGTTTGCCATGTTATGATTTGAGCATATTTTTTAATGCTATATGCAGTACCTGTGAGGGTTTCTGGACAATATTTGTCATTGTTTTGTGTTGTTTATTAATTCCCAAGATTAAATATATACATACGTGTGCATATAGCAAGCATATTTGCCCACTCCCATGTTGATAAGAGTATTAAATACTTGACAAATCTCCCTTTAAGGTACATTTTGAACAGATACAAAATGTGTCATTAATTTGCAATTAATCGTGATTACAATCATGCGATTAATTGCGATTAAATATTTTGATCGATTTGACAGTCTTGGTATTTACTGATACACATTTGGATGTAATGAATGAAATGCAGTGGAGGAAACTTAAACTAAGAGTGTCTCCACAGTAAAGAAAGTTTACATTAAGTGTATGCTTGTTGAAGGTGTATTGATAAAGTACTAGCTTCTTGCGAAGGTTTCATTGCACTTACGAGCGTAGCTGTCGTCAACTGGACTTAGTCTGGTTCACTTCTCTGTCTCCACCGGAGCCTCTCCGATCAGTCGTTAGCTGACTTCACTGCGTGAATGTGTATGAGAACTCCTCCACCGCCCCGATACGGAGCAGGAAGAGGCTTCAGCGTAATAACAAATACTAACATTGCGTACATACTATACTATGACTTTTGTATGATTTTTTTCGACATGCTATACTGTGACTTTTATCAACATACCATACTATGACTTTTTTCAACATACTGTACGATAACTTTTTAGACTTTTTTCAACATACAATCAATGACTTTTTCATGACTTTTCTTGAAATACTCATTCTATGCTATATAAACTTTGTAAGCTTATTTTTGACATACTGTACTATGGTTTTTTATGATTTTTTTTCTATATACTATACTATGACTTTTTAATTATTTTCGATATACTATACTATGACTTTTTTTCAACATACTGTACTATGACTTTTTTTTCGACATACTATATATTACGATGTCTTTAGAACATACTATACTATGACTTTCATACCAGATACTTTACTATGACTTTTTTATTTTTTTCAACATACTATACTATGACTTTTTTACCACATATTATACTATGACCATGTTTTATTTTTTTTCAACATGCTATATACAATGACTTTTTAAAAAGAAATTTCGACATACTATACTATGACTTTTTTTCATGAAAAATTCAGACATACTATGTTATGGCGTTTTTTTTCCATGAAATCTTTCGACATACTATACTATGACGTTTTTCCATCAAAACTGACACAAATCCCCCAAGTCAAATCACACTTGCAGGGGTCTAGTATAGTCAACAAGAATGTACAAACAATGCAAAATCGATGGTGATTACAACGGCTGCCAGAGCGGTTTTGCCCCCTGAATGCGCACGCACCCAGTAATGTTTGTATACAAGAAACCCGTCTATAGTAGGTCGAAAAAAGTCATAGTATGTCATAAAAACAGTAAGATCAGAACAGATTAGCAGAATTAAAGCAATTTGTACAGTTTTAAAGGCTTTAGAGGTGAAGATTAAACTAGTTGAAGCTGGCTTCTAAACATTTTCTGCATTGCTAATTTCCAATTAATTTTAAAAACTGATAACCTCTTAGTCAAAGGCCTTCGTCAGAGTATTTTGTTTTACATTTAACAAAACCTTTTATCTGCGTAGAAGTGCTCTTCTTTATTGGAAAAAATGTTTTCACTAAAATCAAATTCAAATTCTGAGTAGAAACTGAGTCGGCACTCGAACCAAGGTCAAATGAGTTGAGAAAAAAAATAAACAAAACACTTTTAGTTTGCTTATTTTTATTCAGCAGATTTTTAATAGAATGCAAAGGTCCATTATGTGGAAACAAATTCAAACACTGTTTCTGCTGTGGCATACAGAGACAGAAAGAGAAGAGACTGCCCAAGACAGGATCATAACCATTATTAGAATGTAAACTTTACAGAAGGAGATAGAGAGAGATGATAAAATACCAAATGATGGCATCCGTTTTTACTGGTCATAAAAGTGTGACTGAACGACAAATACTCCCCACGAAAACATCCGCAAATGTCATCACACAGATATACATTGAAGACAAAAATAAACTCATCCTTTTTTTTTGTTTTTTTTTGTCTGTGTGGCTCCACCTACAGTATTTCTCTAAAATAAATCCATTTACACTTTTCAACATATCCTCACATTTACATGAAATTCATTAGGGAAGCATTTGTTTTTGCAAAAAAATCAAGCGTCTCCCCCGAACACCCAGTCCCTTCCTGTACAGAGGGGGGGATTGGGCTAGAGCATTTAGAGAGCAAAGAACATGATTGGCTGAAAACACATACGTTAAGTATCATAATTATTATCATTCACACAGGAAGTCTGCTGAAAAGGTAACATGGCAAATAACACAGATTGGCAATAGTGCAGGCTGCTTGAGCTGGCAGTGGGCCATTACGAAAAAAAATTAAGGATGACTGGAAAGTGATTCTCGTATGATTTATTTATTCATTTAGCATTGCTAGCATGCTCTATTTGGAGCTACGGGGGCTAGCTGGAGAAAAAAAAAATTAAAAAAAATAAAGTATGAGCAAGAAGAGAAGTCAGGACTGGAGGGATGAAATGTCAAAAAGGAGGATTGAGTCAATGCTTGTTTAGATTTTTTTTTTTTCTGTCATCTGTCTTCTGTCCAATGCGTCATTCGCCGTCCATGGTGGTCTTTGGAATGGTGTTGATTGGATGGTCGGTTTTGTGTATTTCTTTTTCTATTTTCCTTTTTTAACGCCTGTAACCGAACTCATCGGCGTCGTCCGCGCGGAAGTCGCCGTAGCGCCAAATGTTGAGCTGAAGGGGAAGAAGACGGAGACAGATTTTATTGACCATAATGAAACAAATAACCATAAAAAGCAGTTATGTTCCCCAATTGCTTTGAATGGGGGCTTCAATAACCTCTCTTGCACATTACATGTTTAATGGTTAGGAGAGAAAAAAAGAGTGGGAGGGAGACACAAATTCACCAATGCCATGTTGAAAGTTAGATCACTGCTTTCACAGCCCAGTGCGAAGGCCGCTGCATCATCATCACCATCATCATGACCACCATTTAATCCAACTCTTTGTGCTTGCCCATCCAAGCTGGAGGCCCACAGTGCCTCAAATACCACCCAGTCTATTACTTCTCCTACTCCATTACATTCACATACCCGTAACGCCTCATAAACCATCACATGGGTTTCCTAGCTAAATGCTGCCTTTATTACAATGCAATTGGCAAAGTGTGTGTGTGTGTGTGTGTGTAGTTTGGAGCAGTATCCAGTATGGTATTAGTTATTTAAATGTGATAGAAATTGTGCCTGTCTGAGGGGTGTTTGTGTGTGTTCACAAGGCTCTGTGTGGGATGTTTCTTTTTTGGCTCTCAGAAGCATGTGCGCTCAGCTGTTAATGCTATGATTCATGGCTAATTAGCGACTGCGCTAATTAGAACTAGTTATTAGGATGAATGAATGAATGAAGCCATTTGTACGTATTGCCATTTCCCAGTCTCTCACTCCACTACCTTTTTTTTTTTCCTCCTCCCTGAAAACATGGTAGTAACTACAATTGTGATTAGAGCCAATTCCACCTCTGACTGGCTCATTGTCTGAGCATACTGCATAACCACGGGGTAACCGAAAGAGCACAAGAGGGATTTTCAGCCATCATGTTTGACATTTACATGAGTAAAAACAAAATAGGATCCAAGTGCTATCTATGCAAGCTCAAGGGGGTTCTTGTGAAAGGCACCTCGGATCTGTACAAACACTTTCCTGTCAAAGATTAAATAAAAAAAAACAAAAGTGATCTGGCCTTTACGAGTACAATCACAGCTGGGGGAGTTGTAGGGTGCTTAAAAACACTAACTTTATTAGGTTTGTCATATACATACAGGTACATGCATGACATTGACCTTTGCATTTAATCTCATCCTTAGGAGCAGTGGGCTGCTGTGGGGTCTCGCTCAAGGACACTTCGACACGCAATCAGGAGGAACCAGGAATCAAACCTTGCAGTTAAAAGACGACCACTTTACCCACTGAGCTACAACCCCAAAGCTGGGAGGAAGGTAGAGTGAGGAGTGAGGTGGGATGGAAGAGTGAGAAAGGAAGATAGAGGGAGGAGGGAAGTGGAGGGATAGAGGAGGGAAGTGGAGGGAGGGAGGAGTGAGTAAGGTAGAGTGAGAGTGAGGTAGAGGGAAGAAGGTAGGGTGAGGAGGGAGGGAGAAAGGTAGAGTGAGGTGGGAGGTAGAGGGAGGAGGGAAGAAGGTAGGGAGCAGGGAGAAAGGTAGAGGGAGGAAAATGAAAGAGGAGGAGGCAGGAAGGAGGGAATTGAGAGAGGTGAGAGGAAGGTAGGGGGAACTGTAAGGAGGGAAGTTAGAGGGGGAGCTGAGAGGAGAGAGGATGGAGCTGTAAGGTAGGGAGGAAGGAGGGAAGTGAGAGGAGGGATAGAGGAAGCTGTAAAGAGGTGAGAAGAGAGAGAAGGGAGCTGTCAGGAGGAAGCTGAGAGGAGGGACCTTGAAGGGTAGAGGGAGCTGTAAGGAGGGTGGGTAAAAGGAGCTAAGATGAGGGAGTAGGGAGCTGAGAGGAGGAAGAAGGGAGGTGAAAGGAGGGAGGGAGCTGAGAAGGGAACTGAGAGGAGAGGGGGGAGCTGTAAGGAGGGAACTGAGAGGAGAGAGGTGAGAAGAGAGAGGACGGAGGAGGGAGCTTGAAGGAGGGAAATGACAGAGAGGTTAGGGAGAGAGGAAGTTGAGAGGAGGGTAGTGGGAGCTGTGAGGAGGGAGCTGTGAGGAGGGAGCTGAGAAGAGAGGTAAGGAGGGAGGTGAGGTGACAAGAGGGTAGTGGGAGCTCTAAGGAGGAAGGTGATAGGAGAGAGAGGAGAGCTGTAAGGACAGGTGAAAAGAGAGGAGGGAGCTGTAAGATCAAGAGGTGAAAGGAGGGAAATGATAGAGAGGAGGGTAATGGGAGCTGTGAGGAGAGGGAAGAGGAGGGAGGTGAGAGGAAGGAGTTGAGAGGTCAGACTGAGAGGAGGAGCTGTGAGCTCCCATAAAGTGATTGTTCTCCTGCTGCGTAAATGTCAAGTATGATGGCTGAAAATCCCTCAATCAGATAAACACAAAAACATGGGAACACAGGGTCCAGGTTGAAAAATACCTAAGTTACCCTTTAAAGAATTAATCTGCTGCTATCCTTTGTTTTTTGTTATTGTCCAAATATCCCATTAAAACAACCACAAACATCAATATGTTAATCTGCGTCTCAGTTTCTGACTTCCCTAAGCGATCGGTGTCACTAAGCCTCAAGCCCAGTGGTTCCACAGAGGATACACCTTTCTTTAAAAAGGTCACAAACACATAATCATTTCACCGAACAGCTTGACACTGTAGTTAATAGCAAGTGTTAGTCAATTGAGGAGTAAATTGAGCATTCATTTGGGACTATTTGGCATGCTAATAAGTATTTACGGCATCAGGATGGTGATTGACACAATTAAGGGCACATTACTTTAGACTTATGAAGGAACATTAAGAGAAATAAGCTATAACAGGCTTTGACCACACAGTCAATACCTGTTAGTGAGATCAATTCATTGTTCATTTTGTTTTTTTTTTAACGGGATTTGTTGACAATAAGATAAAATATAAAACATCACTATCCTTTAAAACACAGATTTGCTTTTGTACATTGACAATGAATACGTTATTTATGACCTCCATTATTAGAAACTTTCATGTACTTGGTTTTTAAATGTCTGATGCTCCTTTTTCTATTATTTTGCTGCCAATTTCTCTCCGACTGGCCTCAAATAAAGTCATTTCCACTGGACAGTGTTGTGTCAAAGCTCTGTGACTTGACTCATCTTAACGCTGGTGTGTTATGTGCAGCCTTCTATTCACTCTCAATGTGTTTCCCTGCGCTCTTTCTCTCCCCACACCCCAACGGCACACCCCCCCACCCCCCCATTTTCACAGTATGGACCTGCACAGACTGTGGGCACCAATCCATATGGGACAATGGTGACTGCCAATGTTAACGTGTCGCATCTTGAGAGAGAAAAGCAGCAAAGAGAAGAAGAGGCTTTTCTCTCTGGTAGTTTGCGCAGAAAATGTAATTAGCGTTGTAATGTATTCTTGTTTTGGCAACATTAGATTTCTCACTGAGACACAGTTATTAGGAGGAGGAGACAGAGAAGCTGATATAAAGACAGAGGGAAAGACAATGGTGGGGTTTTAGATGACTTACCCTGGCACTCTTGGCAGATTCTTGACTGTTCAGGTACTCCGTCACCTAGGGGAAGAAAGAGAAGAGCCATGAGTACATCACATCACTGCGTCACATGTTGGACTTTAAAGCATTAAGCTGAATCAATACATCCTTTCAACCCACTCTGCCACTGAAGACACTTGCTCACCGTCCCAGTTAACACCGCATGTAAGGAACACCGTGTTCCTCCGAAGATCAACGGGATCAAGATAACACATAAGACACGGAGCGGTTGTGTCGCTTCACGGGACGTACGAATATGTGAAGGAAGCATACGGGAGCGCAGGACGCGCCACATTACGGCTCACTGTTTGGGGGTCATTGCTTTATCCGCCTTGTTGCAGGGCATCACTTCGCACTTCATGCTACAACTCACACTAGCGAAAGCCACTGGAGATGAGAGAGGCTCTCATACCCCATTGTGCCTGCTAGCCCCGGGCCAACACCCTCACTGGTTTATAGCAGCAATTTATAATCAAGTGCATTCAAAGGACGCCTTAAGGGAGCTACTAGCTAAAAGGGGGGTGAGCCCCAAGTTCTACTTGCGTTTCATGTCGAAAAATCAGAGCGCTCTTGTACGGTCGTAAACATGTTAGACGGAAAAGTACAGTTATTCATAGTATTTCTGATGGTTGCCAATACTATCCTTTATAGAGCTAGACTTGAATGATACACTTTGTCCTCTTACAAATGAAATTTCATAAGCAATAAAAACGCACCCTTGCTCAATTCAACACAGGACTTATGACTTTTGCCACTGCAGTCGTATATGGTCTGGTGTAGGGCCAAGATTAATCTACAGATTGCTTTTCTCAATTGATCAATTAATCGTTTGGCCTTATAAATTGTCAGAAAGTTATGAAAAATGCCCTTCACGGTTTCCCACAGCCCAAGGTGACACCTTCAAATAGCTTTTTTTCCAACCGACAGTATAAAAAAGCCCAAACGCGATCAATCCACATTTATATAAAACAAAGAAAAGCAGCAAAACCTCAAATTTGGGAAGCTGGTACCACCAGGTCCTCAGACATATTATAGAATTACAAAGAAAGTTGTTGCTAGAACGGCAGCGAGAATGGCCGCTTACAAACCTACGGCCCTTCCCTGGATTGGTACAGGCCAATCACAGCTGTTTATCTACACGCATGGGGACGTAAAGAATAAAACCCGCGACCTTGAGTCACATTCTGGAGCCGTTTACTGGCAGGAAGGAGAGCTCCGAGATTACTTTTTTTTTTTTTTAAATTTGAACAGCAGCAACAGCGAGTGAACCGTCTGTGTGTGTCTGTTAGCACATTAGCAGAGCAGCTGTAGCAACAACAGGTCTCTGCGTGTGTTTTCTGTTACAACAGCGTTTACAAGCCCACAACTTCTGCATATGAAGGGCTGTCCTAAAGACTTGGGATTGGTTCTGCAAAAACTCTATAATTGTTTCCACCAGACAGGTTTTGTCTTCAGCCTCTAGTTGAGCGATCTAAAGTTTCTCTGCATCAAGTTCCCCATAAAGAAACGCTGTATAAAATAAACAAGGAGGAAGTGCAGGAGTTTTTAAATTCGTATTCAAGCTGTGCTGCCCTCCAGACACACCTGTAACATGTATACAAATCACCAGCATCACTCACTGTAGGAGGAAATTCTCTTAATATTTGTTTAATATAAATGCGTTTGTTTTGCTCGAACTGGACGTACGCAATGTTGACCTACTGAAAGTACAGAAAGGATACACAAAAGAGTCGCAGGAAGAGAGAGGAGGAAGCCGGTGTGCAGAGTTGAGCATATTGACCGCTTCTGCTAGAACAGCCATTTAGCCTCATTGAATGAACCAGTGATGAGTCATCGGGCTGAGGGAGTGGGGGGTGGAGGGGAGCGAAAGAGGCAGTGTTTGGTCAGATGGGTACAGTGTAAGTGGATGTATGGACCTTGGAAAGCTCAAGCGGCAGACCCCGTGAGTGGAGCTGTCCTCCACCATTACAATGTCAGAGTGGATACAGAGTAATAAAGGTTTACACGAGGCCCTCACACACGGTTCACCTCACCTCCACCATGTTTAACCCTGGCCAGTGGCCACCCACACTACTCACATACTGTCTGTGAATGGTGGAAGTATAGTTCTATAAGTACAATGTGTGCAACAAAACACTTGTGAAGTATTGTTTGCTGGATTCTAGGCCTGGGACGATTTCACCTATCTCCTGATTCCATACTATCGAGATACTTGAGTGCCGATTTGATATGTATTGCGATTTGATATTGCGATTTATTAAAACTTTTTTAAACGTAAATCATGGGGGAAAAGTTGAATCATACACTTCTAGGGACTTTTACTTTGGAAAAACTCAAAATGAATACAGTAAAGATGTTTGATTTTCAACAAGTATTTAGTCAGAGATGTGCTGAAGTCAAATAAATCAGTCATTGTCAATCAATCATTTTACTTTTGACGGATACGGAACGGATATGACGTCACGTTGCTCAAGACTACAACAATAAAAGTGGTCCTTCTACTTCCGCATAGACTCAAATTAAGCAAATATATCGATTCTGGCATTAAAAAAAAAAATCTATTTCAAAATCGTGCGATACATTGGTGAATCAGTTTTTTCCCCACACCTACTGGATTCTGATTAGCAGGACAGACGTAAAGGGAAATATTAGCACGACAGTAAAAAATAGAAATTCAAATAAATAACACAAAGAAACTCACTGGAAAGAAAATAGACCGTAAAGATGAGTCATTGTGTTCTTGTAATGGATTCAATTGTGCACCACGTTTTGTAGCTTATTATAGCAGCAGATGAGCTGGCTTTCACACTCAGACGCACACACTCACCAGAACAAGGATGCCAGATGTTAAAACTGTCGAGTGTGGATGGGGCCCTGGAGTTTAATTGCTTAGCTAGCTCGTGCACATAGGTTGATTTGATAGCTACGCTGCACATGGCACCGCCAAGATAACAGACCTGCAGCTGGATCGTACAGCCAGCTCTGTCTGAGGGAGTGCACGTGCGAGTGTGAGAGAGTGTGTGTGTGTGTGTGTGTGGCTGGGGGAAAAGTGCAGTGGCTGCACAAGTCATCCATCAAAGCCAACTAAAGGAGAGATTTTTTTGGAAGGCGTTGGGATATGGCATCTTGGTCCCATCAGGCAGATGTCACCATATGGAGGGACCCAGCCGATGATATTTCACGGACACAAAAGGCCGGTGATGCCATTTGGGCTTTGGAGGGGAGCTATCAGCGCCCGTAGCGGTTTTTAGCTGTCTCTCCTAGTGCTGCACTTGGAAAGCTAGGGGGCCGACCAAAACGATGTGGAAGAGGGTTTCATATCTGCCAAAGTGGATCGAGCAATATTTGAACAGTAAAAGAGAAAAATGGTTTTGGAATATGAACCCTAGCTCAACTTTAAAAAATTACATTTTGCCAAACTCAACACAGCTGAGAGTCTGAGAGTATTCTGTGAAAGACGCTAAGTCAAGAGCACTACAGTCACAATATGCACAGATGATACGCTGCCATATTGGCACTGCCGCGGTGAGCCTCTTTGTACTCCGGTCGGGAGGGTGCCTTTTTCCCCGGCTCGCCCCTCATCTTTTTACTGTTCTGCTCACTTCAGCTCGGTGGAACACAACGGCCAATCAGTGTGCGAGCTGAACACCGATGATGATGACTGCCTTTCGGAGTTCTGAACAAGCCCCACGTATCCTGTCCCGGATCCTTCTTTTCACTGCTTTTCTATTGGCTCCAGCAGGGAAGGCATAATACTTCATTAAGACGCAAACCAGAAGCAAAAAACTCATCTGACTTAAAGCGGCAAAAGGGGAAAGGAATGTTTCTCGTCGCAGGAGCGCGACGTTTAAACACGAGGATGGAAAGATTGTCAATAAAAAAAAAAAAATGATGCTCCCTGCAAAGCGAAGGCGAGAGGCCAAACAAGGAAGGAGCTGATTATGTGTTCCAGGTGAGGAGGAGAATATGAAACACAACAAAGAGAGGATAATGAATGAGGGAGATGAGGAAGAGAAAAGCGGTTTGGAAGGGGTTTGAGGTAGCAGAAGGCAGCGGGTGACAGCGCGCTTGTCTGGATGACCCTACAGAGCTCCCATATGCCAGACAGATGCCATGTTTGGTGAGCAGTGGACACTGGCAGTAGCAGAGAATATTCTGCTCGGCTAAAGAGGACGCCGTGTGAGTGTGGGAGTGTCCTTGAATGGGTGTGATTAATTCTGAGCATCTATTTAACTCCGCTCAGAGTCTGCAGCGTGCGACAGCTCTGAAAGTTTAGCTGATTACAGAAGTCAATTTATTATAATTTCACTAGTGAGTGAATTTATCGCAGCCTTCCGAGACTAGATCTGATACGACTCGATGCACATTTCAGGAAAACGAGATTTACAACTGCTGCCGCCTTGAGTCCATTTTTTTTTTATGCACGCAGCAAGGTAACTTTTCTAGTTGCAGACTTGGTGGGGGAGACTTTGTGTAAGTGTGATGCTTTTCAGAAGACGAACGACAGGTGGTGCGGGTCTGGTGTTTTGGCACTTGTCTGCCTGGGCTGTGAATCTGTCTGCCTGAGAGAGCGAGAGCGAGACGGTGCATTTTTTTTCCCCGCGCGCTGGCCCCGGCATGCCGGGCCCAGGTGGTGTTCTGGTTAAGCACGGTGTGAAAGTGATGGATCTGAGCGAGCGCTAACGTGGCAGCTTTCTGACAGGTTGTGCTGGTCTGGTGCGTAGGTGAGCTAATTTCATAGCACGCGAAAATGCTAAGTGAAACCAGATTTTTTTTTTTTGGATGGAGCGCACATGAAAAGGCAAAGTGACTAATCAAAGTTTCAGCGCCGGGCGTGCTCTCTTGGGCACGGGATGTCAGGCGACGTAAAAAAAAAAAAAAACCCACTTGACTAGAAAGGGAACAATAAGGCTTGTCCTCGACGCGCGTTGAGCTTTTCTCATTAACAGCAATGACGATCAGACGCACAGCCTCCCAGACACGAGCAGTCAAACTCCCAACCACAAAAACAAAACTGCCACTCACTCCCTTTTGTCATTCTTTCTTTGTTACTGCATTGCTCTTGTTTTTCTCCCCCTACTGCTCTCTCAATCCTCATTACATCTCCTTTCATTCTCACCCTCCGCCTGCCATCTCCGTCTCCTTTTGACTCCGCTGAAAGCACGAAACTCGGCACAAGACAGGTCTTCGTCAGAGCGTTTTGCCGGAACATAACATATTTCATGTCTGTAACTCGCACTGTTTCAAGTCGAGTGTACTTGGCTGAGCCCGTGGATTGTAGTCCTAAGAGATGTCTCTCATTCGGTATGCCAGTGCATGAATATTGCATGGCGAGCGGAGAGCAGGCCAGGGTTTTGGGAATGTATCCTCAGACATTTCATTGTACAAGTGTTTTGATAGCGAAAAGGCTCGTCACATAAAGCACCATAGTTGACCAGGGAGAGAACCCTCGTGTGTGTGTGTGTGTGTGTGTGTGTGTGTGTGTGTGTGTGTGTGTGTGTGTGTGTGCGAGGCAGACAGACGAGGAAAGGTCAGTGTGCTTGAGTGAATGTAGGATGAAAAGATTGTACATTTTACTCCTTTAAAAGAAAGAGAAATTGTACTCCACGAATGAACCCAAAAAAAAAGGTGAAAATTGAAGAAAGGAGGTTAAACGCGCTTCAACCGTTTCACAAAGGAATAGTAGGCCAGAGACCAGGTATAAAGCAGACTGGAGCACACGGATATAAGGCTAATCAACTTTATTAAAGACTGCAAAGGGCCGCATAACTAGTCGGAGCATGCCGGAGTCTCGTTCGAGGGTGAAAATCAAATTAAATTATACAAAAAATGTGTGTGAAAATGAACTATTTCTTGTTTTTTTCAGCAGCTGATTTTGCACGTTCCCCATTTTTCTCACTTTTCTATAGCTTGAAGTGTTTTCTGAGCTGTCGATGATGCAAGAGAACATTGTTTACTGTAAAACCGCAGCAATCGCAGTCTTCTTTTTTTTACAGACTCTAACATTTGGATGCACATGAACATCAATCTGAGTTAAAATCAGTCTGCTGCTTTATACAAATCTGTTTTTTTTTTGTGAAAATGAGCCTTACATGTACATCATGTGTATGAGTGTCACTGTCCCTTATCTGGGGTAAACTGGGAATACGCTATGTTGCACGCTGGTCCCCCCCAGCATGGCTGTCGGAGGAGATCAGGCGCTTTGGCGGGAACGTGGCGTGACAAGCCCACCAGCGTGGGTTCATAGAGTTAAGGAGGACACACACATGTAAAACACGTGTGTGTGTGTGTGTGTGTGTGCGCACACACGCGCACAACAAAATGCAAGGAAGGACTGACGACAGATATCACAAAGAACATTCTCCGATGCTCTCCCGGGGGCCGCTGGAAAGAAAACAAGTCTTACGTAAACACTAATGTATCGTAGAAAAATATGTCACATGCACAGCAACACACTAACTTTTTTTATAAAAGGCTGCGTAAAGAGTTTGCTCTTGCCTTTTCTCTAATATCTATTTTCTATCTCCCACGAGGTCACGGAACTCAAAAATAATCTAAGTTTGAACAACGTGGTGCCTTCCACTCCCTTCCTTCGCAATCCTCTACTCGCCCTCGGGGTGTGTGGGAGGGAGGATATGGTGTGTAACTGTGTGTGTGTGTGAGTGTGTGTGTGTGTGTACAGCTGCAGAAGATGGAATGGCGTTTGGGAAGTGGCGCGTGTCAGCTAGGACATGTCAAAAGGGCCCCTCAGAGCAGTGGCAGCAGGGGAGGCGACCGCCTGTGTGCAACTGAGTGTGTGTGTGTGTGTGTGTGTGTGTGTGTGAGTGTGTGTGAGTGTGTGTGCAGTCAATAACAGGGGAGCAGAAAATGTCCATTAAAAAAGACCCATCTTTAACTCTACTTGTAAATTAGGTATTGAGCCATTGGTGGGGAGCGGTCATGCTGTCACACACACCCATGAAGCTCAGTGTGTGCATGTGTGTGTGTGTGTGTTATATGTGCCCTGTGGTGTTTTTTTGGGGGGGATGGAGGGTCTTGATGGGCTGTGACAGGCGTCGGTGGTTGAACAGGGAGGGCAGCGACCTGAAAGTCAGTCAATTGGTGGTACGGATACGGCTAAAAGCCATTTTATAAATGACACGGTGAGGAGTTTTCGAGTTGGGGTGGAAGTGAAGGGCACCTGATCCACCGTGGCAGGATCCATGGGGGGGGTCGCTTACTGGCTCTACGCAGCAACAGTTCTCTCAAGGTAGTGTATATGTGCATTGTTTCTACTCCTAATTTAATTTGATTACATGTGGGATATCATGTGACTATCATGTGACCAGAGCGTTGACCTTTTAAGATGGCGTCTCTGTGGTAGATTTATTAAGTCTGAAGAAGAGCTTGTGCTCGAAAACGTCACTAACTAGGACGTGCCGATAAATTGCACTTAAAAGGGGGGGGCTACTTAAAGTGTGCGGACCTTTCTCTATGTTTTTGGTTCTACATTTCTCTCTACATTTCAAACAAATCGTTAAAAGTGAGAGTGTGTGTGTGTGTGTTGGAGGTCATGAGGGACTCCCCACACGTGTACTATGTTCATCCTCTCTGCTTTGGAGACAGCTCATAAGCGATGACATACAACACGGAGCTGTGATTTTTCCCGTGAGGCCTCATTTGGTCACGGTGAGGTGAACCTACCGTATAGAAACACCGATATTCCCACGAGGCGTATCATCAGTGTCCAAAACCGGTGCCTTAACAGCACGGCAGCAGCAGCGGACTACATCGCATGAGCCGCCTTCTTACTGTAAGGGGTATATGTGTACCAAACTGCACAATTGCTCTTTGATAAATGGAACAACCCGTCCCTGGAGGCATCCTGTGTATGTGTGAACCTCCTTTCCTGATTTCCTGTATGGATTCCCCCCCCTGCATGCAGCTGTATGTAGGTGTGACTGCACTTCTAAGCACACCCATTTCATCTTCATCTACAGCTTCAACCCCCATTAACACAATTACCGCGCAATGCAACCGCTGCGCTATTAACTACACCGGGGACTCTGAGTGCAATCTGTAAGAAAACTACACTACCCGTGAGGCTTTTAATGTGAAAGACACGGATATATATATATATAAATAAATAAAAAAAACTGCATCTCATGTGAGCCACAACTTAAAGCTGCCCTTCTGGCCCCTTCAAAGCTACTTAAAAGTCCTCTGCTCAACATTCACACATGAAAAGCAAAGGCTTCAGTGTGAATACAGCTACAATGCAGGGAGATAAAAGGAAAAAAAAAATACATTTCCCAGGGGGTTGCTGGGTAATTAAAGATTCCAGGACTCTCATCTGCAGCTTTCACTCTGAGGGAGCCACCTCACAGCTGTTTCCCCCATAATCTGCCTTCTGCTGACACACACAACTCTGTAACACTTTAATAAAGATCTTAAGCACATCTTTACCAACATTTGTCCGAGGTGTGCGAATGCTACGTTATCTCTTCAGTCGGGGGAAACGTAATGGAAACCAGACCCTAGGTCGATACGGCAGTGCTTTGTCGCTGTTGGTGATTGATAATAATTGCGCTGGCGATAGAGTGACAGACACTTCCGTGTTTGTAATTGACTTGTAATTAGCAAACAGGAGATTATTAGCTTGTAACGCTAATGAACTTTGGGGAGGCTAGCAGCGATGTCAGTTAGCTGAGGTGACTGGGCGAGACGCACGGCACCCGGTGGCTCGCCGGGAGTCGGAATCAGTCATGTTGTTGGAAGCTGCTGACAGAAAACACTGGTGAAAAGCAGCGGAGCACAAATGATAGTGCTTCTAACCACACAGCCGTCTTCCAATTGAGCTGTCATGACAGACTCATTTCAGCTACATCTGCGACAAAAAAGAAATATCAGGTCTGAGTGCTAGTCAAAGATAGCTGCTGACGGCGTTATTACTCGTGTAGCCAATCAGGTAGAAAGAAAAAAAAATACATTTGTAGTGTATCTAGTTATCTGTTGAGTTCACAGGGCAGAATCGGCTGATGCAAGTTGCAAATAATTACAGATAACAGCGTTTTAAATCAAAGCTCATTTTGAGGTCAACACCAGGTCTTGATTTGAGTGCCTCTTCACTTTAATTCCTGGGGATTATTGTTGATCGTGACGTGGCACGGAAATGTAAATTAGCACCTCGAATCCTTCAAGCTCAGTTTGGATAACATGAATAGCAAAAGGTTAAACAAAGAACACAGGGAGGAAAGGAAGGGTGTGTGTGAGTGAGGGAATCTCTGAGTGGAGAGAAAAAAATAATAATGACAGAGAGGGTAAGAGGAGTGGAGAGTACAGGGGAAAGTAAACAAGAAAGAAGTGATGAAGAGGAGAGCACTGGAAAAGATAAGAGGCAATGGGAAAGAGAGGAGGAGGAAAAAAATTGAGTGATGTTGTGGAACTGGGAAAAGAGGGAGAGAAACCAGAATGAACAATGAGAGGAGATGGATATTAAGAGGGATGAAGGAAGAGAGAGAGAAGAGTGTTTTAGTGAGTGAGTGTGTGCCAGTGTGGCAACTTGCCATTCTAGTAGTGGTTAGTTGATGGTGCCAGGGCAATTTGAGGATGGCTTAGTATATCTACTGTGCCTGGGGTGGAGAAGGCATGAAGTCAATGTGTGAGTCTCAGGTCAGAGCAAGAGAGAACAACTCTAAATGTGGTTCCAAGTTTGGCAAACATCCGTCACTTATTGATTGCCAAAGTTTTAACTGTTTTAACTGTTTATTACTGGAGTGATAATACTTGAATATATCCATCCAGCTTATCTGGTGCCGGGTCACGGGGCACCAGCAGGGCACTCCAGACGTCCCTCTCCCCAGCAAGATCAGGTGACAGCTCTGCCCATCTCTTCAGCAGATTGTCCAAGACATACGGCTGCAGATCTGATGATACGTCCACAAAGGCAATCATCGATCTTTGGTTCGAGGATGTTCTGGTACCAAGTTCACTTGTGAACCGCCCTATGCTTGAACATGGTGTTTGTTGTGGCCAATCCATGACTAGCACAGAAGTCCAATAACATCCAATAGCACCACTCGGGTTCAGATCAGGCCGTTCAGGCAGTTCCTGCCAATCACCCCTCCAGGTTTCTCCACAGTCGCCCATGTTAGCATTGAAGTCCCCCAGCAGAACTATAGAGTCCCCAGTCAGCGCTCTTTCCAGGACACCACCCAGAGACTCCAAGAAGAAGGTACTCCGAGCTGCGGTTTGGTGCATAAGCACAAACAATCTGAGACTTCCTCTCAGCGACTCACAGTCGCATATAGGCGACCCTCTGGATCTCTGGAGAGAACTCCAACACAGAGACATTCAGCCGGGAGCTTGTGAGTATCCCCACACCCGCCCAGCGCCTCTCACCCAGGGGTTTGGTACCAGAACCAGTGCTAGGCATGGATGTGAGCCCAACTATATCTAGTTGATACTGCTCTACCTGCCGCAGCAGCTCCGGTTCCTTCCCCGCCAGAAAGGTGACGTTCCACGTCCCTAGAGCCAGTCTGCGATGCCGAGGGCCGGCACACCGTCCCCGCCTTTGCCTGCCACCCGGCTCACATTACACCCAATCCCAAGGCCCACAGTACATAAGTACATAACTATACCTAAATTCTAAGTTATATTAAGCTATACTTGTACTTCAGTACTTTTTTTTGTGCACGCTGACACCCTTTTGATTAAACTCTACACTTTCATTCTCGCAATTTGATGCACTCTTATTCATGCATTTTATACTGAAGTGGAAGATTTACAGATTTCCATTCACAACTCAAGAATAGCAGTTGCTAACAGGGGCAATCAGACCAAATGACATGGTTGACACCGCTCTAACTTTGGCTGCCAAGAGCAACCATTACTGTTGAGCTTTGCTAACAGCTCATTTATGATACCAACATGAAGATAGCGTGTACAATTGGCTGCCACTTCGCATGACAGCCAATTGTACCTGACAATCCACAGAGCACAGCAGTACTGTGCCCTAGGCAACAATAAAAGTTGATTTCTACAGAATCTTCTTCTCGAGCTCTATATCTGAATTTGAAATATCTGAGTGGTGACAAAAGAGGAAGAGCAGATGGAGAAACAAAGAGATAGGTAATGTAATTCAGCAAGACAACAGAGATGTGTCCTTTGAGAGAAAATATGGTGGAGAGCGAGAAAAAAAAAGGATAGATTTGAAACATGATATAGTCACTGGGCCCCTGATGCCTGAAATACTGTATCTACTGTATATAACGTAAAGTACATTAATGTCCCGTCTGCTTCCGATGACGTGCTGGTGATACATTAATGATATCGTTCATTGACAATAATGTAAACATCAAAGCCTCATAAACAACATTTGTGCCGGAAGGACTACAACATGATATGCCAGATGTATGACAGATTAAACGTTATACTATGATGTTAAATCTGCTGGACTTTGAGTGTGCAGTATGTGTGTGTGCACTTATATATATATATATATGACCCCTCTGTTGCTATTTAATCCCATGCTTTATCTTCCATCTACACCTCTGGGTCACTCTGTCAGTTACCCCTCACTAAATACAGATTATCAATCATAATTTGGCTTACTGATTTTCCACCCACCTCCTACTTCCTGCCTTCCTTTTAATTTCCCACTTCCCTCCAATCAGACCCCAGCAGCTGGCATGCATATGATCATCTTTTTCGCCTACACTTACACAAAGGCTGTTTATCCTGTGCCATGACAGTGTTGTATAGCTGCAACAATAGCCGTCCATATGGTGTGCGTAGTGGGCATGAGTGAATATAGGGCTTAAGGCAAAGATGCACTAGAAAAAAAAAAGACATAAAACCCCAAATGGATGAATATCCCTCTCTGCTCTCCCTCCTCTTGGGACAATGCCATCCTCAAAGACTGGTATTAACCTTCAGTGCACTTATGACTGACTATTGATAGACACTGAAGTGCCAGTGAACATTACAGCCCATCTGTTACGCAATGCTTAGCGCTAGAGTACAGATTACAATGACCATGTTCCAATCCCCTGGAATGGATAATGAATAAAGAATAGAGCCAAACCGGAACAGATAGGAAGGACAAAAGTCACTTTTACAAGGAGGCTGATAGTCTGGATGAGTGAGAGGAGAGAAAGGAGGAGAAACAGAGCTCCGGGTGAGCTGGCTTGGATACGACACTATCAAAAGCTCGAGGGGAACTTTCTATAAAAGAGGGGGAAGAATGGGGGCACGGATCCAGAGGTCAACAAAAGGATGTATCATCTTGGAACATTTTTTTGGCTCTACTGCCCCTGCAAGATAACATTTTCTGTTGTCGCTCCAGCAGCAGCTGCAGTGCTGCTCATGAATCTTTGAGCCAGAAATGCTCCTTGCAAACGAGTGACTCTAGGTCAAGTCTGGTAGATTACAAAAAAAAAAACAGATAGCATACAGCAAATTTACAGACTAGAATGTAAATGCCTTCGTCCAAGCAGCGTACGAGTTCAAAAGTGCAAATTAAATAGGGATGGGTGAAACTGAGAGATTGATTTGTCAGGTAAAAACTTTCACTGTCCATTTTAGGGCTGCAATTCAATTACTCTTCCCATTATTTTCTCAATTAACTGATTGGTTTGACTAGAAAATGTCAAAATAATTACAAATGCCCATTGTAATTTCCCAAAATGACATCTTTAAATGTCAAGGCGACGTCTTTAAATGTCTTGTTTTGTCTGACCAACAGTCCGAAACCCGAATATATTGAATTACTACAGCGTTTGAAAGCAAATTTGAAAAGCTGTTAATGTGGTAATTTTCTAATTTTAGCTTGAAAACATGACTGAGACAATGAATTCATTGCAACATAGTGGCAGATTCATTTTCTGTTGTTCAACTAATCAATATCGAGTTAGGGCTGTTGCAATAACAGCAATATTGCAATAACGCGCTATTGACAAGCCAACCGCAGGGGATGGCAAGCAACAACCACGACCGCTATGCTCCCTTTTTTCTTGTTGTTTGAATTCTTTGCAATGGGAGTGCCACGTATTTACACTACACTACAAACGCCAGCAGCGTGACGAGGCGCTGAGCGTCTATTCCGCGCTGAGCGTTGCCTATTTTTTTTCTGTTCGTTGAGAGTTGAAAAATGTTAAACTTTGGGTAAACGCTGCGCTCGTCACTGTCACTTTTTACCCTGCCGTCCAATCACAATGGTGGAGGGGCGGGACAAATACCACAAAGACCAACCATCACATCCTACATGTACAAGTGCTGAACAACAACAATGGAGGAGAAATTAAAACGCATAGGCCGGCAGGTCCGTAATCTCTCCCTACGTGCTTCAGCCTTCTCTTGTGCCGACATTTATACTTCTTTGGATATTCCGTATCGTAGCAACCAGATGCAACCAAAGCAATACACCAAATAATAGCCTAACAATAAAGCTTACTTATATAGCATATTGAGTCTGCTATAATATAAACTGTTATATGGCTCAGCTCTGATAAAGAACTTCAATGCAGCTACTGTATGCAGCAGAACTACAGTATACATAGACCATAAACACACACACACACATTCTATGCATCCTATGAAGTACATTTACTCGTACATTTAGCTCACACTGCGGCTCGTTCGTCTTTGAGTTCGGACGCAGACTTGATGGGTGGAATTATCAACAAGAAATGCTGTAGAGCTTTACTTTAACACTCACTTGTAAGCACATTGGCAACACTGCTGCTTGTTAAGCTTTCTCCACATCAAAAACATTCGTCCGTAGCCAGCGAGGGGTGAGGCAAATGCTGGGAGATGCAGCTGTTGAATACTAAAAGAGAAACCATTTGATCCAACAAAACCTAAATCTGCGCAGTCTATATAAGCCTATTAGTCGTACGGCTGAAAGGTTTTAATCATTGTCCTTTGTCTATAGGGGTCCATTGACCTGAGACTGCATTATGGTTCCTGGCTACTCTTTAGAGGTCAGAGGTCAATACAATGATGCACAGTGCTTTATTGACTGACTAAGAGGCGGGAAATGCTTTTATCAGTGTGGTTTATAGTGTACAACAATGAGTTAGTAATTGCGTCTCCATGTGCGAGTGAAAGAACGTCTTTACAAATTCCCAATCAGCCACTAATTTATATGAATATGCATTTTGATTAAGTTTATGTATAATTACATCCTTGATATATATACACATATATATATATATATATATACACACACATATATATATATATATACACACACATATATATATATATATATATATATATATATATTTTCTCCATTCCTTTGTGCTTTACAGTTTTTTAAAATAAATAGCAGAGGGACTAATATGGGGTTGTGCCGAAGCGGTAATTGCAGCAGGAATAAATATCCTCCATTTTTTCCTTTATCTTTCAGGTACAGAGTGGCTTCGAGTCTGCCGGGCGAATTAGCATAATGAGGGGAAAGTGAATGAGCGGACGCTTCATGGGTTGACAAAATGGCTGCCACATGAGGCAAATTGTAGAGAGTGTGTAAAGCGTTTGTTGTGTGGCTGCGGATTGACAGGTGAGAAGAGGTATTATGTCTCTCGGGCCCACAGCGTTCACATTACAAAAACCTACAGGCGTTTAGTGTGAGACTGGCTTCCATTTATTAAAAAAGCAAATCTATACGTGACATACTGAGATGGAAGTGACTGGGTAAGATGCATGTTAGCATGGAAATGTGGTAATTATTGGATGGTTAGAGAAGCCTAAGGCGGGATATGGACCTTTTTCACATTAAATAATACACAAGGGGCCCATTTTCCAATGAAAATGCGAAACATTTTCTGTGCGCTTAAAAAAATAAGTAGCACCTGATATCATTTGATCAACTGAAAGCATTTTTCTATTTAGAACAGCGCTGACTGAAATATTGATCCATACTGTGCATTTCAACAGCCCCGTGAGCTACTGATTAACAAGAAGTAGGTAGAGAAAAATAAGTCCTATTTTGAAAGAAGGATACTTTGCTTTGCTGTTTGGCATCGGCACAAACAACAGTCAGAGTAAGGGCTGGGAAAATCAATGGAAAATTTACAGAAACTGACATTATGAATCTCTAACTTGACTGTTCAATAAATTCTGTCTTTTTACACAGACAGTTCCCCTTTACCTTAAATGCACCTGAAAGTACACCGACAATTCACATCTCATTCCGAGTACAAAACAAGGAATCGCTGTCAGTCAGCGTTGTGTGGATTCGCGCCAAACAGGAAGCCAAATCTGCATTGCGCCACAGTTTTTTGGCAAAATATTTAACCATGGCTGCCCAGTCTACAGCCCCACTGAGACCAGAAAGTGACATTACTTGGGAAAGAGAAAGCGACTGGTTGTCTGAATGGAAAAGCCAATCCAGTAACACCGTTTTCCTAACTGAATGTGACGCGAGCGAGCACCAGTGACTGTTTTCTATTGTCCAAACTGAATGACGTTTTGAGCTGAACCTTTGTCAGACACCCTGTTCCTATTTTTTTTAATGTCGCTCGCATTCAATTGAGTCAATTGAATCTCTTTTATTGCCGCGCTCGCAGTTATATGCGTAGTGTTCACTAGTGAAACATTATCACGAGCTACCTGATGTCAAGAAATGTAACAGCCACCTCACTAATGGTTAAAACAAAACACAAACACGATGCGGCGTAATAGTCAGACGCCCAAATCAAGCTAGGACAAGGTGGACGGAAGAGAAACAGTACAAGAGCCCTACACATGAGCCCCCAATTTAGTTTTAGGGCCTTCCAAAGCTAAACTGAAGACTTGGAAATCGCTTTATCCAAACACTGCCTTCCCCACCACCAACTTTACTGTATATCCCATCACTTCACTTACTATCTTCTGCAGGTGCTTCTCCTTGCGGACGTCCACCATGACCAAGCCCTCCTTGACCAGGTTGAGTCCGACGTCGTCCTTGGTGTCCCCGAACTGTATTGTGACGAGTGGGCAGGAGGCACCGGAGTACTCCACGTTCAACAGGCACTGGCTGTTCTGGATGTCACGGACAATGCAGTCCACCACGTCCGCACGGGCGTCCTCCTGGAGAAGAAGAAGAAGAAGAAGAAGAAGTAGGGGGTTGATACAGGTTGGGATTAGGAAGAAAGAGGAGAAGAGAGGAGGACAGTAATGGATGGTGGGAAAACAGAGGATTGAGGAGATAAGGGAGGGAGAAAGTGAGGAAAAAAGGTGAAAGAGCTAATTAGTATATTATCACTGATAATGATATGCATACACACACAAATACATGCTATGCAGAGGCTGATAAAAACACCCTCCATATGCATGAACCTAACTGTGATTTTATTGGATTCTGTCGGGGGGGGGGAAACTGTTAAGAAAGTGGGAAAAAAAAACCTATCCACACACGTTTGGTTACGTGGTCAGTAAAAACACATTTCGAACACATCATTCTCCGATCGATTTCAATTACATGATCACTCACACAGTCGGTTGTGTAGCGCAGCAATTATCTACTCAACCAGTTCAAGAGATTTTTAGTTTGGCTGAACTATATAATGGTCTGACTCTCAATCACCCACCCTCCTCCTTCCTCCTCCTCCTCCTCCTCCTCCTCCTCCCGTCCCTGTCTTCTCTTTTCTTCTCGTTCTTCAGTTAGTTACCTCGCGCTCTCTTATCCCTAACCTTCTCGAATGTGAAAGGCCAGCGTTTTTGATTGAACACATGGTGGAGAAGGAGGTGGAACAGCTGCAATGCAATCGTGACCTCACGTCCTCCAGCAGTCTGGGCGAAAAAAAAAAAGCGAGAAAAACAAGGGGAGCTGCATCTTCAGAGGCAGGATGACACTTAAAAACAAAAAAATCAGTCCCTGGCCATCATCCATCCCTCCCCTACACACCATCCATCTATTCGCTTCCCTTCTTTCTCGCCCTGGTCTTGTCTCCATGGCAACCCCCTTCGAGTTAGCCGCCCTTGGGTATGTGTGTGTCTGGTGTTATGTGTGTGTGCGAGCGTGTGTGGGCAGGGAAGCTTGTTCAAGGAACAAAACTAAGGGCCTTTTTTGTCCCCGCTCTCCCCCTGGTCAACTTGTCACAGGCGCTGCAGGGGAGCTCAGGGCGAGAGAGAGGGAGAGAGAGAGAGAGAGAGAGACAGGAGGAGAGATAAAACAGGAACGCGGGGAGAGAGTATTACAGAACAAGAATACTTTGACGCTTGTGAGGAGGGCAATACAAAATTAATGAGAGCCTTCTAGTGACCCTCTCTTGTCCACCATATGTGCAGAACAGACGGGTTAAAGCACTTCTTCTATGTGCTAAAACCGGCTAGAATATTTGCATTTGACTTACTGTAAAATCGATATAATTGGATGTGCGGCTGGGTATTGTTTGAGTTTGTTTTTTCCAATGGAGCCAATACAATAGCTCAGTGCTAGTACAAAACAATAGCATTTTTTTATACCTTCTTTGTGAAATGTAAAACAAAGAAAAATAAAATCTATTTAACAATACGAGACAACAAATGCATTTGTGTGAATTTCGACTCATCACAAAGCAACCACTTCAGCAAAATGACTTCAATCAAGAACTACGTGATAAAACAATAAGAGTGCATTTAAACTTAGAGTTGGTAAACTTATTCAAAAGCATTTTTTTTGTTATAATTCTTGAAATTCTCATTACACCCCGACAGCAATCAGTAAATTAAATGCTTAACTGCCTGTCTACACTCACCGGAGTCTTCCACACGCTGCTAGCTTGACAGCTGTGAGTACTAACAATAGTCATGTTCGTCCAATCCCGTTCATCATACTATGTTTATGTTCATTATAATGTGTTTATGTTCATTATGATAATTAGCTTGATTCAATGTTGTTGTTGTTGTTGTTGGATGCTGCTTTATGACCCTGTCTTGGCTAGGTCTCATTTGTAAAAAGAGGTTTTAATCTCAATGTGACTTCCTAATTAAGAAAAGGTTATGCTTATAAGTAATGCAAATTAATAAATAGAAATTGTTGGAGACAAAACCTCAAGCAACCTTTTTCATTTCCAGTTGAAAACAATTCACTGCCATTAGAGAGTGGCTGTTGTTGTGTGGCACGTTTTAGATGTATTTTGTTGTACAGCTTTTTATTTATTAAGTGCACTCTGGACTTTAACTACTTTCTGTAATTAGCTGACCGTATAATAATAATAAATAATAAAGTGTATAATAAAAGAGGTGGCAGCTGGGAGTTCACAACATCCGTGATAAAACTTGAATGGTGTAAAAAACGGGGTTGCAGTTGTGGCTCTGATAGAGGTATAGGCATCTGCTCCAGATGTCATAGAGACAACATGCGCTTTGTGTCTCGTACTTTGTCGAGTTACAAGCACACATTTCAGGTAAGAGACAGTTTCTCCGACAAAACAGCAAAACAGTGACAGTGCACCCTCCATCCTGGAAGATATTGTCACTTCATGGAATATTTTTCTGAAACTGCACTGGAAAGCAGCAGCAGTAGTATGATCTCATCCCAATGGAAAGATTTAAAAAAAAAAAAAAAAAAAAAACGACTGAAGCTATGTAACTTGTGAAGACGGACACCTTTTGTGCAGGGCATTGGGCGGCAGGTTGCGAGACAAAAGGCAACAACCTTTCCTGTGTGCGGCGTCAAAAGGCGCAGCGCAAGTGGGGCACCGTGCTGTCAGTGTGAGTGACACGGCAAAAAAGCTTCAGATAAAGCAGACGGCAAAAAACACATGAAAGGGAATCCAAGAAAAAATAGAAAGAACGGGGAAAAAGGTTAGACGGATGCAGAGTGACAGAGGAAGAGTGAGAGGGAGAGGTGTAAGGTGTCAGCTTCCGACATGTGGTAAAGCTTTGTGTGAATGTTTGTGTGTGTGTGTGTGTGTGTCTGTGTGTGTGTCTGTGTGTGTGTGTGTGTG
>CAKAOH010039938.1:0-49383 GCA_916701665.1 Sebastiscus tertius
TAGGGTCATTTTCTCATAGACTTCTATACAATTAGACTTCTTTTTGCAACCAGAGGAGTCGCCCCCTGCTGGCTGTTAGAAAGAATGCAAGTTTAAGGCATTTCTGCATTGGCTTCACTTTTCAGACCCAGAGGTTGCCCACTGCGTGTTACACACTCTTCTACTGATCTACAAGTGGCAGTAGTGAGCCAAGAAACACAGCAGTATTGTCAATAAAGTCAAGCAAGAAGAAGACAGCGAGCTAGTAAACATGAATATAAATAATACAGGATTTAAAATAAATCAGCTTTGTAGATGTTTTATGAGGAAGAAAAAAGGGTTCACACAATACATTTGGTGAGTAACACTGAATGGAAATAAAAAATGTTCTCTACAAAAAAGGTCTACAGTGAACCTTTAATATTAACACCTACATTTAGTGCAAAATATGCTTCCATCAGTCCAGCAGCTTGTGTTCCTTTCATCCAGCAGGTGTCAGTTTCACCTGAATGCACGCATGCTTTTGAAATCAGGCAATGAGCTCAGATTACCATTTGAAACACAGACACCAACGTGAATACAGGTGGCAGGTGCATCGTATTTCGTTGTTCGCATTCAAATTAAACAGCAGCGTGCTGTTCTTTTCACTGTCCAGCCTCTGTGACAGATCACTGGACTGTCATTACTTACCATACATTGCACTTTAACAGTTATTATAAAATCATCCAGGGCTGTATGCATGTAGGGACGCCACGTCAAACAATCTTCCTCAAAGCCTATTCTATGATAATGAAAGCCGCTAATGAGAAATGGAGGCTAACAAAAGCAGAGTTAATGAGGACCAGCGTGTGTCTCTGTTGCTTACAGGCCCACTCATTAGGACTCCCTGTTGGCTGGCCCACAGTAGCAGGTGCCCCCTCTGCCAAAAGTACACAAAAGACATCTCAGTATGTATTATTTCAGGAGATGAAAGGTGACATCAGATCAGAAAGGGATAACATGTGATCTCAGATGGATGTGTTCCTTCCGCTGGAAGCAAAGGTCTAGCTCACAGAGTGACGACACCATTAAAGAAAAATGGCCTTCAGAAGATAAAAGGGATGATTGCCCCCTCTCAGGAAGGGGTCTTCTACAGTCATACGGGACTGTATGACACTTTTTAATACATCCTGGCCATTAGAAAAGGCCTTGGGAGTCAGATCATCAAATTGGTGTGCGTTTGAATGTGTGGCCTTTAGAGATCATTAAAAGTATGAGGATGGATTTTGAACAATGGAAGATGCAGCAGGTTTAAAAGCTGAGCGTCTCTGCAGGTGGTTATTGGATTACTGAAAGCTTTTGTCCCAGCACTCCATTCAAATTTAGTCAATGGGAGTGCTCAACTTTTCCATTTTGTCGGACCTGGCGAAGATTATACTGAGTTGCTTTTTAATGCACATTATCTGTTATTTCTGGCATGCAGGTGAACGTCAGACTGTGTGCCAGCTGATTTAAAAGTAGTCAGCCTGAAAGTTTTTGAGGACAGAGATCATCTCTTGGGAAATTTACAGACAAAATTAGAGCAAGTCAAGTTAGGTGAATATTTTAAAAAAAAATCCTTCCTTTTGAAGTCGAAAGATCATACATTTATTGCTTTTGAAATAGTTTTTGCTTTCTTGCTGGTTCCACTTTGCAGCACACCAGTGTTTCTCTTGATCTCTCTGCGTCTGCTAAATAATGTTTTTAATTAAATAAAAAAATAAGATTATATTTAGGAATGTAGTGCTCCCTAAAGAAAGTAGGAGAAGTTAGTTTAGCGTTGTACATAAATAAATATTATCTTTATCTTGGAGCATACAGTAATTGGAAACTTGAAAGCAAATGAAATAAAATCAAAATAAGAAAAGGAGATATCTTTTTTTAACATTTATATGATATTATGTTCTTAGCAATGCAAGTATTAGCCTCCAACTTTTCTGAACAGCATTATACTTATTGAAACTGACATGTCAGCACATCGCTGCTCTATGTTATAGCCGGTGAGAAAAGCTTTTGCTGCTGTGAATGCACTCTTATGTCCAGAAACCCTCACAGGTACTGCATTTAGCATAAGAAATATGCTCAAATCATAACATGGCAAACTCAAGCCCAACTGGCAACAACAGCTGTCAGTGTGTCAGTGTGCTGACTTGACTATGACTTGCCCCAAACTGCATGTGATTATCATAAAGTGGGCATGTCTGTCATGCCTCCTTAGCAAAAAGCTAGTATGATTTGTGACTTGCTAGTAAGAGTATGGTTGGTACCCATGGATTCCTAAGGATATCCTTTTTCTAGTTGCATATGATGCCAGTATCTTCACTCTAGCTTTAAAACTGAGCCCGCTACAACCTCTGAAAGATCGATTGCATTAATGCGTTAAAGAAGTTAGTGCCATTTCAACTAATTTACTTTAACACGTTATCGCGTTAACTTTGACAGCCCTAATTATAATAAATACAATTATTTATGAAAATACAAATTGTAATCTTTGTCTTAAAACCATTGTGATTTCTTATTTGTGCTGCCGTTTACGGGTCTCGGGTTAGGTTTCTGGGGGTTGAACCCTAGAGCGGCAGGGGGCTCCAAATCCGAATTTCGCCCAGGGCACCAAAAGGACTAGAGCCGGCCCTGCCCATAACCGGATCCTGACCACTAATCTGTGCATATTAACTCCTCCTAGATTTTTGGATTTACATTAATTTCAGGAGTAATCTTGTGTTAAATGCTTGTTTTGGTCTGAATCATTAGAAGAAAGTAATTTATGTGTGTGTGTGTATATCCAGTAGGAAAATCTTTAAAATGCATTAGTGTATTATAAATGGGGGTTTCATTAAATGGCACAAAGTTTATAGAGTTGTTTTTTTTTCCAGTTTTCCTTCCCTTTTACTTAAGACGTGCTTTATTGCGAGCACCTTGCTTGGTTTGCACTCTGTGTCCTTCTGTTTTGTTGGACCATAATTTACCAGAGTGGTAGTGCAGCCAATGTGAGGGTGACTGCGACCTAAACTAGAGAACAGGAGAAGACCATAACAACGAATTTATGAAGTAGTAAAAACAATAAAGTGGTATTTTGTTTGGCTGCTTTGCTTTGATCACCGTCGCTGTAGATTTGGGAAGGATGTTTTTGTGCTCTGTGTGCTGATGAGTTCGGTGAGGATCCCTCAGGGCACGAGCAAACACACCCACACTTGAGCTCTGCAAGGCCCCAGCAAGCTGGCAAGGAGCGCATGAGTGAGACTGATTAGCTTAAAGCCTTTGTTCATTTAACACCGCGTGTGGTTTCACGTGCGGTAGATCATCCGGGTTTTGTGTTTTGTTTTTGGCTCATAATTATTTTTTGGTCTGTAATTGCACACCAGCAGAAAAAAAAGAGCTGAGAAAAATACATTGAAGCTAAAGTGCACACAAAAGAAAATCCTTTTTTGCAGTTTTCATACTTGAATGTCTGAAATCCCACCATGTGTGCTCAAACTGACTTTGAGGGGATTTTCTGTTTTTTGCATTTGGTCTGCTGGACAGAGATGAAAGCAGCTGAGTGGAGCTTCCAGTTCTCTGGTCATTTTTGTTTTATTGTATGCCATGTCCAGGAGTGCCACTAAGGATTCTGGCAAGACGTGACACTGGGTCCCCCACCTTGATTTATCTGGTTCAGCCCGGTAACAACTTGCTTGTCTGAAGGGGCCCCTAAAGATAGTTCCCAATTTTCCTCTGCTCATTTCTTATCTTTAAGACTTTACAGTCCATTGAGTGCACTTATAATGCAGAGCTAGTATCAAGGTCATTTATTGATGAAGTTGTTTACTGATAAGTCAGCATTGACTGTGGCCAAGCTTGGCAGTGTCTCCGCTGCAAACAATAAGTGTCAATTAAATGATTACAGTAATCAATTCGGAGGCCGTCTATTTTGTTTCTGCAGCGTTTCCTCGTCCAGATGCTACTTCCCTGGGAGAGCGAGCTCAGACAATAATGTTATTCCCTGGAAGGAAGGGAGGCAAACAAACAAATCAATAGACACAGATAAACAGAAAGTCATCATTAAAGTTTGGTAAGATGAGGGCTTTATTCTTTCTTTAGGCACTGATTATTTTGTAAGCTATCTGTATGAAAGACACATTATCATAGTTTTTATTATACAATGTTTGTAATTCTGGTTTCAAAATGCCCATCTGTCAGACATGTTATACAGGCTGTTGTATGCCCCTGTTGGCACATAAAGAGTGGATTGTGGTTTTTATCTTCAGAGTGAAATGTGGACATCATTAGCCGGCAGAAAACAATAACAACAACTTGACTACTACTAATTATTTCTCCAAAGACTCGTGGAGGTGTTTGATGCATTTCTCAATTCATAAAGTATATTTATTCATTGCAACTGAGAGAAACAGGAAATTAGTTTCAAATTTTTTCAACATTTCAAAATAAAGGCAGTTGTTTAACATTAAAGGAACAGTGTGTAGGATTTAGCGATATCTAGCGGTGGAGTTGCAGATTGAAACCACTCCCGTGTGCCAAGCATGTAGAACAACTACGGTGGCCGACACGAAAACGAATGGGAATGCAAACGGCCCCATCTAGAGCAAGTTGTTGTAGGAGTAGCGTAGGTCATTTAGAGAATAGGAGAGTGTATGTGTAAAGTGAGTGGTGAAGCAAGAGAGAGAGAGCAGCGGGGAATGTGTGTGGGAGAACAAGTGAGCTAGTGAAGTAGATATAAACGTCTCATTCTAAGCTAACGGAAACACAATGATTCTTATTATCAGGTGATTATATATACACTAAAGAAAACATACTTATTAATGTTTTATTCCATTTCTGCCAATAGATAAATGTTACACACTGTTCCTTTAACACCAGTCTCCAAACAATATAGGTTATTATCCACTTGCATATAAAATCCTGCAGATATTTATAAAAACAAGCAAATTAATGCAAGTTCAAATCAGTCATAATTTAAACTTTCCATCAGTATTCTGCTGCGAAGACGACATCTTCATCATCACTGTGTTTGTTCAGAAATCAGGCTGCTAACCTGCAGAGCTGTTTGTCATTTGCACCCTGCCACTTAACGACCCCAACGCCTAATTTCTGTTGTTCAGATGCTGATGAGGCGTCTTTGCTTTTTGAGGGCATGTTGAGTTGCAGTAATGTTACCAGATCGTAGCATGTAGCTCGACTGATATCTGTTGAAAGATCTGCAGCACCCTGTACTTTATATGTAGTTATTTACAGTATATGAAACCCTCATTGTCACTCACTCCTACGTAAGAGCAACACATATTCCCAACTACTTGACAATCTTTGGATGGAGGAAGTTCAGATATTGGTTTTCAAATGAATGCAGTGACTTTAACAGTGTTCTTCATAATTTTTGAAAACCCCTCATTCTTGTCTGGAAACGTAGCAGGGCTCAAATTGTTATAAGTGTCTGACAACATTATGGAAAGGACCCTACAGAGAAATAAAATGTGTTTTCTTTACTCTTCGCTTTCTGTTTGTTATTGTGTGTCTCGCTGTTGTGAAATGGCGCGTCTGCATTGTCAAAATCATCTTAATATTCAGCCATGGCATTGAAAATATTTTAGATAACACTAAGCTACACTTTTTGAAGTCCAACGCAACAAACTCTGCCAACACCGCTGTCCAACTCTCACTCACGTTTCCACAGCTGTCTCTTCCAGCAACAATTCACTTGACATAATGACAAATGGAAAGGGAAAAAGGAAATAAACATTCAATTTATTTCTAGGCTCCTTTACATAATGTGGTCAAAGTCTTATAATAACAATCTGAGCCTGTCAGTGACAAAAACAAAGCATTTTAGTGGATGCAAACTGACGGTACCAGGTTGTCCCAAAATATTATAATACAGTTCGCTTAGTGGCGGGCGGCTGTAGCATACTCCTTCAATATTGGAACAGTTTTAAAAAGTGTAGTCCCCATTAGTCACATAGACACAAAAACATGGGAAAATAAGGTCCAGGTTTATTTCGGTGAAATGTATGGATAAATATGGAAGAAAGTTGCGATGACGTAAGTACCTACGCTGCCGAGCTGTCTCTCTCCGTGCTCGCAAAGTAATAATCATTTAGCGTCAGTATTTGTCCAAGCCATGTCGTAATTATATACTGCAGATCACAAAAGGTCATTGGAATAGGAGGGTAAACATCAGACAGTTTACATTTTCTCTTCCACAGCCGCCGATTTACTGTTTTTATTTTCAGTTTAAAAAGGTCACACGGTGGTGTAGCTCTAATGCAGGTAACCTTCAACAAATCTCATTACTGCTTTGCCCCATGCCAACATATCTGACCTTTACAATCTGAACTCCATCTACTGCATGTGTAAGAGACCAAGCACTCTGTGAGGGATTACAGAGGAAAGGGCTGGCAGGGCAGAAACAGGAAAAGAATATTATTTAGAAACATGTTATAGATTTCTAAAACTTTGATAAGACATTGAGTAAGGGAGCAGTGGAAAAATTACAGTGTGTGTGTGTGAGAACAGTGACTTAATCCCTAGATCAATGTGATAATGATTGCTAGCAGGATTTAAACACAGTTTTTCCCCGGACCATTAGGAGTGTTCGTTGTTTTTTCCACCGATATGATATGCATCACTTTCCATGTTTCCGATACGATTCAAGGATGATATTTGGCTCATCTAGAGCGATACGATGCGATATGATACGATTCAATGACTTGAAATCGATACAGTAACTTTTTTTGCCAAAAATTCTGACTTTGAAATAAATAGCTGGATACTGGACAGTGCAGGTCAGGATTCCTCAAAGTTTATCTTGTAAGGGAATCAGGGATACATTAAGAAAACACAATGATAAATGACAAATACATAAACCTTTTATTTGAAAATAATAAGAAAGTGCAACTTCAGGACCCGCTGCTTCAGTTTTCAAGATACAAGGCAGTGCAATATTAAACAAAAAATAAAATGAATAAAAAATGAACAGTGGTTTAACCTGCTGCTTCTATTCTCATTTACAATTACATATAATGTTTGTCATGCTTAAATACAAGGTGCAAATTCTTAGGATCCATACAATAGATTATTTACCTTGCAAATTTTAGATCGATATACGTCCCCCGTGAAGGACAACTTGCCGAGTACCTATCGATGTAGTTGAATTGTAGATATATAAATCGATACATCAATGTAGTAGATGTATTGTTACACCCTACGGACCATGCACCAAATTTACATATAGACCTTTTCAAACATACTAAATGGGCCCCTTTGTATTTCCTGTTTCAATGTTTGTTAATGCAATAGCTAACAAGAAGTAAACTTGAATCAAAGCTGTTGCCCCTAGCAACAGAATAGCAATGAAAAGGTCTTAATACATGGTCCGGCCATCAAGTCAAACCCATTCACCCCTATGGAAGGTGGCTATATAGCTCTTTCAGCTTAATGGGCGAAGCTCCTGCTATGACACTGACATAATGAAGTACAGCAAGTTGCAATTTATAACTTGTCACACTGGAGCAGGTTGTTTTTCTTGGCCCAAGCAGCAAGACTATGTTGCCATAGTCTGAATGGAGTGTGCCGAGAGAGCTCGTCAGCTCATGGGTTTGCAAGGTGCCTTCGCTGTCAGCATAACAAAGAATCTGGCTGGGCACTACGTGGGGAGCACAGCCACATTTTTCTTTCAGGTTTTCTTCCCTTTGTCCCCTGTTGGGTGAGGATGAAAAGCATTCAGTTAAGTGGCCCTGGAAATAGCCCTCTTCTAAGCCTACTGCTTGGGTCAGGTAGTGTGCTCTAGTCATAGGCTTCTCACTGAAAGGTAAAATAGTGGAAGATTCTGTGACTGTCCCTTCTGGTCATGTGAAAACCTGTTGCAGAGTTGGACCAAATCCAATAACTCTCCCGGGATTAATTGGAGGTTTTAGCACTCTAGCGGAATGGCTCTAGGGATGGCAATGTCACTCGGACGGTCGGTCTGTCCGCCACTTTCGTCTAGACTAAAATATCTCAACAGCTTTTGGATGGATTGCCATGAAATTTTGTACAGACCCCAGTGGATGAATCCTAATGACTCTGGTGATCCAAAGCACAGCTCTGCCGGAGTACAACCTAAGTGCAGAGCTGCTAACATGGCTGTACAAGAAGTATCTTTTCCGAGAATCAGCCGGTGTAGGAACATCTGTCTTTATGCTCTGGAGGAACTGCATCCTTGTGCAGTACCTAAATCTTTCTTGAGATGGCTTCCATTAACTTTTGAAAAGCACAAGAACTCCAAGCAAGCAGTGATGCATTCACTCTGTTAGAGCACAGCAGCGATGATGATAATGAGTTTAAAATAGCTGGTCCAGAATGGTGATGCTATTCAACAGATTTTTACTTGTCACATTCGCCTTCTTTTTAGAAGTGGTAGGAGCGTTTATTACCTAAGCATCAATGGCCAGTTATACCAAAGAGTATAAAAGCAAAGAGACGAAACTCTGGTGCTTTTTTGACAACAGTCGCTAGATGACGCTGCGGTTGCGCTACCGCCATTTTGGACTGAAAACTCCAATGAGTCTGTGGCCATGAATGTATAAAGAGACGTCGGATCATTTTTAGGTAAATCAACTTCCCAGTACAAACACTTAAATAGCCCTCATTTCAATCATTTTGTCCTAAAAGTTGCAAAACTCACTAGTAGCTGAATCCAGAGTTATTTTCCTCGGCATAATGAACGGTCATCAGACCCACGGGACTGCACCGCCAATAAATTAGTAAGTAAGTATATAGTCATAATAGTATTCATATTTATAATATTTTCATTGGTAAACAAAGGACATTTTGGTAGAAACATTAAATATATGACAACAGAATAGAAACTATTTTGTTTTACTTTGTAGCCAGATGTTTTACTGGCGTCCGGTAGTCGCTTTCAGTCCCAAATTATGGAAGCGTAGCTCTGCTGCTGGGCGCTGATGTTGCAATGAAACGACCAATTGACTGATCTTTTTCTGGCATACTAAATAGTATGGTAGTGGGTATTGGAACACACACAGTATGACCTGAAACACATGCACTCTTCAAACAGCAGTAACACACCTTCTTTCGACTCACTTTCACTATTTTCAACAGGGCAGAAGAAATGGACAATAATTGGGTTTGTTACAAAAGTTCTGGGGATAAAGCAAGATCGCCTGAGGTTGTCATGATACTTTGTTAATTGGAGGTAACTTTTGTAAATCATTTGCGGTTTCAATATATGTTATGAAAACCATTTCAGGGACTGTCCCTTCCTCTCCGCTCCACGTTTCCTTATTTTATCAAAAAATGTTGACCCGTATTAATTGTTTCCATGTGGTGTTTGAGATATGTGTTCCTCTGTACACCCTATTCATCCTGCCCTTTTAAAAGGTTCTTATTTTCCACAGCGAACACTGCCCAGAATAGAAATAATAAACCTGTTATAGAGGGAGGCACAGTTAATTGCTGGCACTTAAATGGCGCTCTGTCAGGTCCAGACTCCAGAGTAGCCCCGAAACCTGATGTGTCACGTATGATCCTGCAAATGAAAGGACGCGATCGTTATGGGCTTTCAAATAAAATGCAAATTGGAAATCTGTTCCAGTCAGTTCAAGCCAGAAGAATAACTTGAGCTCATCTTTAATTCATGGCAGCGCTTACAGTGCAGTGCCATGGCAATCTTCTTCCTGCACCCCGCTAAAAGCGGATCCCCAGAAGGGTCAACATTTCCTTGGGGTAACAGCTGGACACGGGCCTCCGAGTCAATGTCTTCCATAGTTCTCTTCCTGTTCTCATCCGTCTCTCCTTCCTCCCTCAGAAGCATCCACTCTTCAGATGTGTGAGGAGATTTAATGATGTATACTATCATTGCAGCTCAGCCTAGAGATTAAGAAGCTCGAAGACCCTTTTGCTGTAGTGAGGATCATCAGACACATGTTCTAAGGGGATAAATGCTATATTTTAATCCAACACAGAAGATACTAATATCATACGTTTTTACTTTACTGGAAGCTAGCCAGGGCTTAAGGATACAGTTTTGTGGGGTTTGATAGGACTTGCCTGCCTGCCTAACTTCACAATCAGGCCACAGTAACTTTATTCATAAGTTTCAAAATCAATTTTCACTTCAAGATCAAAGTGGTAGAAATCACAAGTGTGGGCTTGCTGAAGGCAGCGTGATTGATGGTGTTGACAGTGTGCAGCAATCATTTCCAACTCCACTCACGCCGCTGCTTTGCACTTTCATAGAAAGCTTCTTTTTTGGCACCTTCCTGCTGGTTAATAAGTTATGGCTTGAAAAGAGAAGGGAAGATATTTCTTTGGTGAAAATTGGAGCTGTGTGGTGAATTCACAGCATCGGAGAGTGGAGAATAACTATTTTAGTGTAACTCATGTGTAAAATCCCCAATCACATGGGCAGGAGAGATTTGATCCTGTTATTGGCCACTGGGCTTTGCTAAACCCGTCAGCCTTTTTGCTCCCTGCAAACCACATGTCCACCACCACAACAAACCAATTTACCTCTTATGATACTGCTAAGCCAACCCTCGCCACAATCAACGTACTGTACATGAATTCACTGAATTTATGCTTCATCACATCTTTCAAGTTACACAAACATCCGTCCAACATCACTTCAGAATTTCAGCGCAACTGCGAACACTATCAGTAATACATTTCTGCACCGCTGCAAACACCACCAGTACAGCAGACTACACCAGATGCATTGCAAGCAGCATAAAGAGTCTAGAATATTAATGCCATAATAACAAGCATTAATATTAATCACTGACTTACCCTTAGAGTCTATGCCTGGTTTTCTAGGCAGCAAAATTCCTGATTAACTCCTCCGTGGCATTATTCACTGACATCGTTAGGAATATACATAGGGTGATGTCAACATTAGGGAATACAAGCGGTTGTTTCTGTATTCGTATTACAGTAATTTCAGCAGTTGAAGGGCAGATGCATGAGTTTCTTGATTGCACAGAGACTCCCCAAACTGAGTCAAAATCCTCTGATTCCAGCTTCTTAAATGTGAATATTTTCTGGTTTCTTTACTCCTCTATGACAGTAAACTGAATATCTTTGAGTTGTGGACAAAATAAGACATTTGAGGATGGTATCTTGGGCTATGGGAAACACTGATTGACATTTTTCTTGCCATTTTCTGACATTTTATAGACCAAACAATGAAATCAATCGTTAGTTGCAGCCCTAATATATGGAGATCTGCTTGTCAGCTTCTTGGCTAACGCAACTCTCTTGAGGCACATTGCTAACATTAGCGCTAGCTGCTGCAGAGTCGTCAGGTTGTTGAGTCGTTTTGAGCCCTTTTTTCAAGGGTTCGTCCAAGCTGCAACACTGTGACACCAAACTGGCCACATGATTTATGACATTAGCCCCCCTAAGTATTAATAATTTATTATAATAGTATTTTATGATTAATACATATTCAGAGGCCCTTTGAAATTCAGGGCCCCTGGGCTTCAGCCTTGGGAAGCCTGTACAATAAATCGCCAATACACATGGGACTCTCGCTGTAATAGTGAGGAATTCAGGGATTTGTATTGACTGCAGACATTGTTACTGATTTTAATCTTGTGTTAGTCATCCATGGGAGATTATAAAAATGACCAAATTTTGGTAAATACAGACGTTCCATGACGATCCTCTTTCTTATCAAACTTTATCTTCAGAAGTAATTTGTTTTCGCCCTTCATTTTTTCTTCTTTATCTGTGACATTGCTGTATCCTTCAGTCCTGATAAAACTAAATGAGGTTGGAATCAATAATTTGAATGAATTCCAACACAAACTTTAAAAGTTTTTCATGTAAATTAAGGAGTAATCAGATGTAAAATCTAGATGTTGTGGTATGTACAAGGTGAAACTGATAACATTGAACATTATCTTGTGGTGAGATGAGACGTTAAGGGTGCTAATTCAGTGATTATATGTGATCGTCAGTTGATAACTGAGTGAAAACTGAGCTTTATAATCAAATAGAATCTAGTGGCACTATTAAGCATCGATCGAGGTGCAAAATGATAGGGAAATTGACAGATGAATCAGGAACTAAGCAACACTGGTATTTACTTGTCAGATGATCATTCCTTAGCAATTGTTCCATCAAATGTTTTTGCCTCAGTCAAGGATTATTACTTAGACACAAGGGTTTCTTGGAGCCCAAAAAAATGATTTGGGACAGCCCTACATGAAAGCGTATAATTGTCTACTACAGTAAGCTTGTGTTAACGTTAGGGATGCACCGCTCTGACCTTTTCAGTCCTGGGCTTTGGGTATCGGCCGATACTGAGTACCGATCTGATACCAGTGTTTAATTAATAAGCTGTATGCCTCACTGGGCCAAACAAACACAAGGTTTTCATCCAAGAGACCGCTGTTTGCGTCCCGTGCGTTGACTTTCACTTTCACGTTACAATCAGCTGTTTGTTCGTGTCCCATGTTCACAACTTTAAGTTTCATTTTCACTTTACAAACGTAGTAGTTTTAAGCCCAAACATGTAGTTTTTTTCCTAAACCTAACTAACTGGCTTTGTTGCCTAAACCTAAAGTGACGCCAAGGTGTGTGACAAAGCAGCAACATGTGACGATTTGGGATGAGAACGTGTTAGAATAACATACAATGCCAGTTTCACATTCTCTCCTTCTCTCTATCTCACTGGGTTCCGTCTCTCGGTGGACACACCTGTGGCTCTAAAAGTAGAAATGTGAACGACTGAAGGATTAATTTAGGATCCGCATGAATTCCTCAAATGGCACATTTCATCTCTCTGAGTGTCACAATTCCTGCATCATTAAAAGTGTATTCATAATGAAGTAATCAATGTGTTATGATCCCCTTTTTCATATTCTGAAATGTATTAATTTCCCATTTGATCAAAACGAACTTAGTCTGCTCACTGACATTCACCCTTTAGATTTCAAAATGTCAAACACTTGTGCCGCATCCGCAGCCTGACTCTGCTCCCTGTGGAGCCTTTACTTTATAATCCAGATAATGTTTCCCTCAAAGAGGTTACAGCTCGTTACAAACTCTGCTATTTCGGAGGCCTAATACCCACATATTGAGTTGGAACTAGATCACCGGCATGATTTCCATGATTGCATTTTAACAACAGCTTCTCGACTGCCCTCTGTGTTCTCTCACTTGCTTCACCTCAGCACCCTCGTCTGGCCTGGCTCAGCGTCAGCTCAGTGTGTTTTCTCTGTCACATCCTCCCACTGAACCATTTTATAAGTTTCTTTAAAAGCATAGAAATACATAACCGACAGGGGAGACTCTTAATTAATCCATCTGTCATACAGTTGCAGATGGAAAAGGTGAACCTCGCTTGTAACACCTTTACTGCCATGAACACACAATGCCACCCACCAACACATGTATATATATGTGTGTATATATATATATATATATATATATATATATATATATATATATAAAGGCCATTTGTTTTTTTTCTACTCCCTATACACTTTGCGCAGGCGTGAGCACGGCGGTATAGTGGAGTCTTGAAGGTTATACACAGCACATCTGACTAATGGCCCTGCTCTCTGTACATGCTCATGCTAATCACTTCTCTGATTGATTGTGCTGCTCCGACGCACTAATAGCATCATTAGCTGGAACTGTTGTGGCAGCCTCGGCTCTGAGCTTTCCATTCCCTCGCCGACATTTTTTTTATCCTTCCTTTTATTATTTAGGAAGTAGGTTCATTTTAAATCGAATTGAATTGGATTCTCGGTAAAGAGAAAGTAAAACGTAAGTCATAGAACAGTAAGGGGTTCCCATTTGTCCCACTGCTGACAGACATGCATGTCGGTCCAGCTGGAGCTGCCATTACCTTGGAAACCCTCGTCGGGACAAACAAGAGATGCCCATGAAGTCCTGTATGTGTCATTAGAGAGGTAGCGACGCATTAGCACCTGGATGCTGATTGTATTTCAGATAACTTCATTTCATATGCTGCAATCACAAGTACATCAGTGGTCGTGATGTCGTTTATGATTTCATGCCAGTCGTAAATGAATTAAGCTGCAAATATGTGTTGCCATTTACTGAACAAAATCCTCCACACCCATGCGGTGTCTTCATACTCCATGAAGTGATGTAGCGGCACAAGATGGCCTCCTTCACGGTTTAGTCAACAGTAGAGCGATGTCTCGCACGAGCAGTCTGGCGTCTCTGAGCCAACAGCATCGACATGCTGCCCCTCACCAACTGTTAAAGTTGTACAAAAAGAACTTAGCTGATAAGTTCTGAGTCAGTCTGACACGCACAAGAAGCTTTGGACATGGTGGGAGTTCTGATGTTTGTTTATGCCGACACGCTGCGGCCGTGAGGTCACGACTGCAGCAAGTTGCACAAAAAAGAAATAAGCAATGAAGTTACATACAAAGTTTACAACTAGAGATGAACTGATAACAATTTGGCCAATAGCCGATACTGATGCTGATACCATTGTTTCTGTTAATTTTGTTTTTGCTGTCATTTATTCCCTTTTGTACAAGGGAAACAAAGACCTTCATTTGCATTTGGTTCAAATAAATTTACTTAGTAGTATATATTTCCTTTGGGAACTTCCTCTGTTGGTTTTTCCATTGACTGTTTTCAGATAGGAATTCATTGACTTTAGAAGTGTGTAACACTTTTGCATCATTTAGTAATGATGACTTTGAGACCTTAATATAGATACCATAAATAAGTGAGTTAGCCAAAGAGAAGCTTTATTGAGAAGAGTTATTGTTAGGACTTGCTTAAGCACAGAAATAGAATAATACCACACAATAAAAAGACAACACCAGGGTAGAAGATTACTGCACGAATGTTTATTTCAATACATTAGGGCAGCAAGTAGTGATTATTTTCATTAGCGATTAATTTGTTGATTATTTTCTCACTGGTTTGGTCTATGTTTAAATGTCAGAGGATGGTGAAAAATGTTTATCACATTTCTCTAAATCTAAAGTGACATCTTAAAATTGCTTGTTTTGTCCGAACGAAAGCCCAGCAACCAATTATACTCAGTTTACTCTCACTTAAGACCAAAATAAAGGAGTAAATCGTCACAATTGAGAAGATGGGAATTGATATGTTTTTGTATTTGTTCTCGAAAAACTGCGTAATAAGTGAAACAATTATCAAAATTAATAAATGAACTCATCATTTCAGCTGTAAAATACATAAATTGATAAATGAAAAGAATATTCCAGGCACCACAAAGGTGCCGCTGCAGCATTATGTCACTTTTAGCCTCTTTTAGTTGACTGTCACTGCTGTTTCAAACAAATAAACAACTGAAAATGCTATTTTCAGCAACCAAGCTCTAACAAATTTGGGTATGTACTACCTGCCAAGCCCAATAAACAGTAGCTGGTGGAAGGGGAGTATCCACCAAGCTCAAGCACCAAAAACATCCCTAATATGTCAGTAAATATTTGATTTTCCACATTCCAACCTTTAATAATGTAATGATGTGATAGCATCATAGGAAAACGTTTTGTTGATTTTGTTACCTGCCTCTTGGTTGTCAAACATATTTAAATATTTTTTGCCTGGTTAGATTTTTCTTCATGGCACAAAACAAGGAGCTGGCACTGTTTGTTCTCCATCCAAAACTTGGAAGTGAAAGGAGTGAAAGAGTGACAATCACTTTCAACATGTTTCTAATCTTCGTCTGTGTTCATTCGCACAAATGAATGTTGGTTTATCCAGTTAAACTGCAACACAAAAAGTACTCTCATGACTCTCATACAGCGTAGTTTGTCATTCTGTTGCTTTCATTTTCATTACATTTCAAAATATTTTTAACAACTAACAGAAATCCTTCACAAAGATGCTTTTTTGTGAGTAATTTAAACACATTCAAATCAAGAATCATGAAGCAAAGATAAAGCTGAAAGCATGTTGATTTATTATACAGCAGACATTACACTTCCATAACCATTCCCTCCTTCTTGTAGGATGTACACTTTCCTGTACTTCACTTTGTGCTTCTGCTTTGCTGCTTATGTATTGACCTAAAGCCACTATATTGAAATATGGTTAATTAGTATTATACTTAGTGTTAAAGCTGCTGAAGTGTTGCTCCCAAACACCTCTGCTTCCTGTATGAAACATGGATAGTGTGGCACTGGTTTTCAAAGGTTGATCTGCCGAGTGGATCGTGACCTGGATGTGCAAAGATAGCGGCTGGCCGAGGGGAGCTGTAAAGGGCAGGAGTGTGTGTGCAGAGTGCGGCTGGGTTGCTGCCAAACTGTCAGAGAGTGTTTAGGTAGTGTCTGCTGGGGAAGATTATTAGTTTAACCAGAGCTGATGTTATAATCATGGAGGGTGGGAATCCAGCTTGATAAACAACCTACCTATTTGTGGGGTTATCATAATAAAAACACACTTTAAGCACATATTTTAAGTAAAGGATTCACTCAACCCTGCATGAACCCACTCACACACATTTGTATGCACCTTTTGGTAACACTTCATTTTAAAGGTCCGCAAACTTCATGGCAATTAGGTGATAATTAGTAAGTATTTGAAATTTCTTTGGAATTACTGCCAAATTATCCTAATATTTACCTCAAAATGTATCAAAAAATACTCTATTATAAACATGATGTAATAATTATATGCTAAAATAGCATGTAATGGTTAAAATAGAGCCCTTAGGCTTGAGAAGCGGCTGTGCGCTGCTCTTCATCGGAGGTGGAAAACCAAAACTAATAGAAGACACTTCTGATCAGGCACAAATCTCACCATTATGTGACTTATTATCTACACAAATGTAACCTGGTAGCTAATGTCATGATTCAGGGAGTTTTTTAAAGACATTTCAAAGAAGTTATTTGCTAATTATCATCTATTCATCAGCTGCAATGGAAATAAAGCATATCAATTAACTTTGTATTCTATTCCTGGAAATGTATTAAATAAATTACCAGCTATTTGGAAATAGCGAAATATAATTATGAAATAGTGTTTTTAATAAAGTAATTTTTGATAGATTTGGAGGTAAATATTGGGGTAATTTGGCAGTAATTCCAAAGAAATTTCAAATAAGCTACTTACTAATTATCACCTAAATACCATGATGTTTGAGGACCTGTAAAATGACGTGTTACCCACCTTTTTGTTGTGATTAGTTGCTCTTGAAACTTTAAAAGGCCTCCTGCTTTGTCTAAATGGGATCCAGGTGTGGGGCCTGATCCAAAACAACTGCTCCCTATTGTCTGTAAATGAAAGTGGTGGTGGGTGGCAGTTTGACAAAGAAAGGGGAACAGCATGAACATATGCTCAGTCAACCATGAAATAGCAGTATCAAACGCATGAGATGAAAAACCAAAAGCATATCCTTCAGCATATCTGTCTTCAAAATTAACTTTTCCTGCTACGTGTGGCCTCAATAGAGAAACTGTTGCTTAATCCTAAAATAACATGACCAATGACCATGTATCATTATCGTTATTTGAAAATTCATAGTCGGTACTTAAAACTTGAGTCGGCGTTGGTTTGGGCTGAAGACTAAAAGGTTGAAATTTAAACTATCTGAAGGTGTGGAGTTAGAAGAAGTGAGCTGACCTCATCTCTGCTTGAGGCGAGCAGCTTGAGGCTACGTTCGCCGCTGCTAGCGTAACACACCCAAATCTCTGACCGAACGATCACACGGGAGAAGTTTGCCTTCAGGGCTGAAGGGTCTATTTTAATCAAAACCGTGATCTTTTCCTAAGCCTAACCACGTAGGTTTGTTGCCTAAATCTAAGGAGATTTCTAGCAGAAAGACCTGAAGGCAAACTTCTCCCATGTGCACCGAACAGTCGAGTTGGAAGAAGAATGCGTAGAATAAAAAAAGAGGATATCTCTGGCTCTGCTGCATCAACTTCGATCCTTTCTTCCCATCGTGAGTCAGAAAATGTTATCTTAGTGCAATGCTAAATCAGTGGAATGCTCTTCTAATCATGGATAAGACTCGTGCCAAACCTTCACACTCGAGTGAAAAAAAAAAAAGACATATTGTTTATGGTAAAAGACCACGACCTTCTCTTCAATGTTAATTGAGCTGAAACAGAAATGATGGTGCAGCAGCTGAAGTGTGATTTGACTGTTGCCATAGTGAGCCCAAATCAATATCAGTGAGTCAATGTTTATTGAGCTGCGTTGTTGTTTTTGTGTTTTCTGACCACAGAGATGGAGGTTAATCACATATCAATTAAAAACAACTACACAAATGAACAGTTTGTTGTGGTAATATTGCAGCTCCTGCAACTTTGTGTTGCCTCCAGGCACCTGAAGGGAAGGTGAGGTACATTTATTTGTGTAGCACCTTTCAAAAACAAACTTAAGACATAAAACAAAGTAAAGATTAAAATAAGGTAAAATAGAATAAATCAGATTAAACAGAAAACCACAGTGCAGCTACATGATTTGAATAATTCATCATGAAAAAAATCATCAGTTGATTTTGATTAATTTAATTTCCATTTTTCCGACCGGTGGCAGGAAGGTCTGATCACTGGGGTGATCGGTGCCGTAGACTAATGTTACTGAGCTCAAGCTCACCAAGTGAAGAGAGATTTTTTTAATTTAGAACATATTTTTTTTTAGTTTACTAACCAATGATGGAGGGCTTGATAGTCGAGTCTTTTTCATCCTTGCTCAAAACGCCAGCAGGGCTCAATTTGGGGATAAAAACATGCCAAAATATTCAACTGCAGCTATTTCCAGAACCATCTATAAATGAATGCATTATAATATACAAAGCCTGAATAGTTCAAACTGTATCCGCCACACAGATGGTATTTTATTATACACATACAGATTAAATTCTATTATACACATACCGATGATTGAACTCTTCTCTTTGGAACAGCAATATGCTTTTTATTGACTCATGTTGGCACAAGGTGGTGATGACTGTTTGCATTTTAATCAGGGCTCCTTTCACTTGAAAAACAGCAACTAATGTATGCACTAATTACTGTTTTTTAGAAGTGACCCCAAAATGTTGGAAATGCCCCATTTTTTAGACAGTGGGGGTGAAAGTTTCCCCCAAAATATTTTCGAAATTTCCTTCACTGGCCTGTATTTACTTCAATTCATCATTATCATGATCCATTTTCAGATTCTCTGTTAACCGTGGAGGCAACAACAAAGAAAGTTTTCTTCAAGAATTCAAGGTATCACACAGTGAGTTACTGATTACACATGGTCATTTTAAGGGTGAAGTATCCCTTTAAGCCCTGATTTAAAATAATCTGAGAGATGGACAAGTTTTCTGGGAGTTTGTGATGATGATAATAATAATAATAATAATAATAATGAAACTTAATTTATAGAGTAAAATTACATGGTTGAACCAGGAAAAAACTAATTTCAGGACTGCAATTAAATACAATCAGACTATTACAACAATACAAAATAAAAATGGAAATAAATGAATGTTTATTTGGTGCGTAAAACTGAATGCTGCTTCTTCATGTTTAGTTTTGGCTCTGGGGACAGTGAGCAGACCTGTCCCAGACAATCTGAGAGATGGACGGTTCAAAACGGAGCAGTAGATCAGAAATGTGTTGTGACCCTAAACCAACAGGAGAATTTCAAAGTTGGTCATTTTGGTCTTAGTTGACTAAGATTTCTTTAGTCGATTAGTCATTTTTGTGCTTTTTTCATGCTGAATGACTTATCTCCTAGAAACTTATGAGCACATCTCTGGTAAACACAAGATTGAAAGTGATGCTTTTGTGTGATTCTTTGCGGAGAAACTCGTAGGAATGTTTGTCAACTAAGGATTTCTTTAGTCGAGGACAGCCCTAACAGGAAGCCGGTGTAAAGATCTGAAAACTGATCATTGTGAGCTCTAACTTCCCTTATAAAACGGAGGTTAGGAGGGGTTGTCTGCTACACTTTGTCTTGTTTTAATCAAGACTGTGTTTGATGATTAAATCATTAATTAAAAATGATTTACCTGCCAAAGACCTGACGTTTCATAAAGCTACATTAAAAAGCCTTATTTGCCCTTTTAAAGATTTTTCGTGGCTGATGAGTAATTAGTATCAAATTTGATGAATTTGCAAATTGAGATGAGTTCATTTTGTTCACTTTATAACAGGAAGAGGAGCATGAAGTGACTGTCCTGGGCATCTTCTCGCCTGTCTGATCTGATGCCGGTCACATTTTCTTGGTGTTGATTTGAATGGCGATTTGAGATGCGTCAGTGCGTCTCCGTGGCATTCATTAACCTCACGTCCAGTTCCTCAATCTCTGATCTCAGCTTGTTAGAGATATTCCTATGAAGAGAGATTGGGGGAGACTGATGAGGTAAACTTTTGGCGACCTCTCTGGCCTCGTCAGCCCGGCCAGGAGAGAGCTGTCTTCTCTTTTTGTCGTCTTCGTTATCAGCAGGGGATGGTGTTACTGAATGTGCTCTGTTTGGGCAGAGGCAGGCAGACGACGTGGCAGTGACCGAGGGGAGAATTTAATGCCAGCGCTTCCATTTTATCAGTGAAAAGGGGTGAGAAAAGGTAGAAGGAAGAGTTAAGGGAGGAGGACTTAGGAGACTGATCCATGAGCTGGTTATCAACACGCTGATATTGAGGCAGAGATGTTTTGTCTTTGTGGGGCTGAGGCTGCGGTTTGTCAGGGTGCATCATCTTAGGCCTGGTCGATGGTGTCGCAGGCTGAAACAAAAATGGTCCATCCGTACTCGTAACTCAAGCCAGCAGGGCTGCACTCATTTCACTTTCACTTCTATTGATTTAGATGAAGATAATTACTATTCATTACTTGCAACGAGCTGCTAATCCTCAATTCTTCCACTCTAATTGTTGAAGAAAAAGGCGATAAATCTGGGCTTGGAAGGTACAAATTCTGATGTTTCATTGGTTTTTATTGGTATTCTCAAGAGGCTTTTTTGTCAATTATACCCTCAAGACTCTTCATGTAATTTAATTTAAATTCGACCTCTACCCAGCAAGTGGAGCTGCTGAGGTCAGTTACAGTACAGACTGGAGAAATCTCCATCCACCTTATTCAAATGAGACATGAAATGAAAGTGCTCTCTCCAATTGTGGTTTCGTCTTACCTCAGTGAAGGATTGTTTCCTCCCAGCCTGAGGCTAAATTACAGCTCAGCTGCGTGTCTCCATTACCGTTAAATATCCTGTTTTACCTGCAGAGGCTTTTTAAAATTCTTTTCTTTGAGTCATGTCACCTCCCACTCCAGAAGAAATAACAGCGCTGCCGTCTACAGGTAGAAAATTAACTCAGCTGAGTTTCTTCTGTGTGTGAGTATTGAAAACTTTACAGTCAATTCAAGTACACGGGCGAGTAGAAAAGGGCAGCTTCTATAATATTTGATCTGCAAAATATGTATTCATTTCAATCTTTACAAAAAGGGAAATGACTTAACTCTCTGAGACCCGCAATCCCGACCGATTTACTGCCTTTGAGAGGCTGTAGGAGGTTCAGTTTTAGAGCTGGAGTGAATGGAGTTGTAGCATTTACTCATCGACAAGCTGTACACACACTGCACTGATACATTCACAGCTATAATGTTACTGCTAACTTTATACTCACATGCTCTCTCTCTCTCTCTCTCTGTCTATTTCTCTAGACTCGCTTACGTTATGCAGTGCCACAGTGGGTACCTATGGTACCGAAACATCAGTGGGCTGAACGTAGATGATCAGGCTGTTCTCATACACCGTTCGTAGCTGTAATTACGAAAAGCAACGCACCGTAATTTGTGTATATCCCACAATATCAATTTGTAATCCACGTAATTGTGAACCAGGAAGTATAAATATTGAAAAAAGCTGTGTAGGGAGGAGGTTGGGGTGGATTGATGGGTCAAAGAACACCAGATTATTACCTCGGAGACGGGTATTGGTGTCCCGTTTGAAACCAGAAGTCAACGTTGATTTATTTATCACGTAAGTTCTGTACTTAAATTACACCACTTCTGTAGTTATTTTAACCCAATATCCTTTTCTTAAACCTAACTAGGTAGTTGTGTTGCCTAAACCTAACCAAGTTGTGTCCTGTGAAGACGGAAGTTTATTTTGAAAAGACTGGAGTGGAAATTGACATGTGCGTCACATGTTGCTGGAAATTCATAGGAAAACACACAAAAATCATAAGATATCATACGAAGTGCTGTATGAGGATACGTCGGGATGATATGCGGGTGGTGGTGGCAGACTGGCAGTTGAATACAATCATGTGGCTATAGATTGTTTTTGTAGTTGGAAGAAGACAAAACCCCAAATACCCCCAAACAGGGACACAGCAATTGTTCTTTTTTACTAGTACTGTAACATTATATAAAACGTAACACCCTGGTTTACCGTATTCCCGCCCAAGCCTAGCAACGACTCAAAGATGATAGAGAGGCCTCCAGCAAACCCCCCTCTGCCTCATCACAAAGAACGCCATTTCTAGATTATTCTATGAACCCTGACAACAACTATTAGATGCAATGATGAATAAATGAGCGGCTACCACACGCCCATCAATCTCTGTGCTTAATCAGTGGCTACCCACTGATTTATCCTTTCTGTTCATTTAAAAACCAATGAGTTCAGGGACAAGGCGGAGGTAAAGATACCGCCCCAGTGTACTGTTTCTGCAGTCAGATTAGAAAATTAATAAAGTATGAAAAAGCCATTGATTGCTTTGCCTGCCATCGCTGTCATTTTAAATCAAACTGGGGTTTTGATGAATGGCAGCCCACCAAAAGATACACTGTTTTTATTCACCTCCTCCATGTTTTATGTGCTCACCTGTGCTTTCACAGACAAGGCCAGCATGAATCACGGACAATTCCTCGCGCCGGACTCGAGTGTTGCAGAGCCGCTGCTAAGCAATTTTCATCCCGCTTTTCTCCGAAACATTCTAGGCCTCATTAACATGAATCTATGAATGTTTAATTACGGTTTATATTTACAGGCCGCTTTCTCATGACCAGTTTACTGCTCTGCATCCTTTGATGAGAGACAATGTTGTTGAGGAAAGTGTACAGGAATATTTTATAGCTATGGTATCGCAGCCATAGAGTGCTGTGTAATTGTATCTGACGCTTGGGTTGGTTATATCCCTAATTAATCAGTGATTTCCCTTATGTTTTAGAATTGCAAATTGGATATGTTGAGCCTTTGAGCTGTTCTTTACACTGACTGCATAGTTGGACTGAGAAACCCTCTTTATGGCTCCAAGCTAATTATTTAGCCCGTGGATCCTGGCTCTGGAAGGCTGACTCTGGTTCTAGGCTGTGTATATGTGTGTGTATATGTGTGTGTGTGTAGCATACAGTAGGTGTTAGAGAAAATAAGTGAGCCAGCATGCATCTGACATTTCAATACCGCGTCCCTGTTCTTTGTACTGCGACCATTTATTCATTATACATGGATGTATTTTACTCTTTCAACATTTTCGTAGTCCTCGTTCTGCTGTTTGAGAACGGCATTTTTCTCTTTGTGTGCGCGCATAATGTGTCTGCGTGTGTGCACATGCCTTTTTGGGTTTCTACGTTTATTTCTTTTGACAGTGTGAAAGGTTTTTTCGGGCTCATGTGTGGGCTTTATAGCTCCCGAGTTAAAAATGTCTTTTCATCACATATTCAAAGCTGAGATGACAGCGGTGTTGCTGAACATCCGGCCAAACAATGAAAAGCAACGTGTGCTCGAGTCAAAATAATGTCAAGCCCACACACTTGGTTGATCTTGCAGCAAATTAGATATTCTTCTCGATGTGTGTTGCAAAGCTGTTTTATAATAATTTGGTTAGCCTCTGCGACGCACGGCAAAAATGAGACGATGTTGTGATAGTGATTCAGAGCTGCCACACATTGCAGACAAAATGTTAAGACGGAGCTATAATGTAGGTTTGGATTTCTATTTTCTGTTTTATTCTACCTCAGAGCAACTCAGAGCAACAACTATAAGACATTTAAAGAATGAAAATGAAATAAAAAATACCCCTTCTTCATCACATAGGGAGAATATGCCCTCCTCTGTAATTAGCAGAAGCTAGCTGGTGAATGCTGATGAGTAAACCCTTGAATTTTATTAAACAGTGCATTAATGCATTGAGTGAAGAGGAGCTCTTGAGCCGAGTTGGCTCAGAAGCCTGTTGGAGAGGGATGGTTTGCTGGCAGATCAGGTATTAACTAAATCTTCAACATTAAATCAGAGAAAAATGGCACTAAAAGTGTGTTTCAATGAGAAACAAGGTAAGACGATATCGTCCTTGCACAGTTGATGTTGTGTGTGGGTGTTTGATGTGTTTACACAGAGCCACTAAGGACATGCTGCAAGATTGATATACTGTTCTTATCCGTGTTTCATTGGAGATAAAATAGAGCAGTTGTTACATTCCACCTATTGGTGCCAGTTATTTTTTCTTTGCTCGTTTTCCTTTCTGTAATCTTCTTGTTTTTCTACATTTGTTTAGTTTCATGTGGCGGGTTTGGGTGATTTCTGTATTTTTCTCTTGGGAAAATAGTAAATGCCTGGCAGTTATAGTAATATATACTGTATATCACAGGAGAGGTTTGGTCTTTCTGTTTTTATTTAGCCCTCAGATGGGGGAAAATGGATCCATTTAACGCCACTAATGTCTTTAACGCATTAACGCAACTTGCGATTTGTAGGTTGTAGCGGGCTCAGTTTTAAAGCTAGAGTGAAGATACCGGCATCATATGAAAATAGAAAACCTAAGGAATTGGTAGCACTATCATACTAGCTTGTCACAAAGGAGGCTAAAAAAAGCTCCAAACTTAAGCTAAATTTTGGCGAGGAAAACCTGACATGGCGATTTTCAAAGGGGTCCCTTGACCTCTGACCTCAAGATATGTGAATGAAAATGGGTTCTATGGGTACCCACGAGTCTCCCCTTTACAGACATGCCCACTTTATGGTAATCACATGCAGTTTGGGGCAAGTAATAGTCAAGTCAGCACACTGACACACTGACAGCTGTTGTTGCTTGTTGAGCTGCAGTTTGCCATGTTATGATTTGAGCATATTTTTATGCTAAATGCAGTACCTGTGAGGGTTTCTGGACAATATTTGTCATTGTTTTGTGTAGTTAATTGATTTTCTATAATAAATATATACAGACATTTGCATGAAGCAAGCATATTTGCCCACTCCCACGTTGATAAGAGTATTTAGAACTTAACAAATCTCCCTTTAAAGTACATTTTGAACAGATTAATTTGTGATTAATCAATACAAACAAATAGTCATTTTTGAAACGCAAGCTATGATGAAATATATTACAATTTTGTCAACAAACAAAACCTAATCTTGCGAAAGACGAGAACAACAACTGTAACCATGATAACTGTGCACATTAAAGATGGCAACAAGCCTTTAAATACTTGTAATAAAAATTTACACTTATAATTAGAAGAAAATTAAATGTTTTACTGACAAAACTGAAATGTTTTGATGACTAAAACAACTTGCAAAAAGCAATTCCTCAAAGGATAAAGACAAGAATTATATCAGTGCCAAACTTACAACATACTTGCCTTTTATAAAAATAATTTTCACAAACAAAGGGGATTATTGAGGGAGGACTTAAAGGGACTGTTTGTAACTTTTTAAGCGTATAAATGTACCGGGTCGGGACACATGCACGCTCGTGTGTGGCCGGAGTCACTGCCTGCTTGCCTTCACTCACACAGCAAGCACGCGTTCTCGCGTACTCGCTCCACCTCTACACATGAACGCGCGCTCACTCCACACTGCAGAAGAGTTAGTTTAGCTCTGAGAATATCTAGTGAATGTACAGAGGACATTTGTGCAGAAATAACTGCTGCAGCTCCTCCAGACCAACAGAGGTTCTCCGTGTCTTGTAAAGTGACGGGGCTCCGCAGCGAGTAACGTTGTCGTCTCGTTACCGATCGGGTGCCGGTGTCTCCCTGCTCTCTCCGGCTGCGGGCGGATGCGACAACGTTACGCGCTGCGGAGCCCCGCAGGCTGAAGCAGGAAAAGCCAACACTAGGATCAGCAGTGATTCATAGAGAGACCTCCATCTGGTCAGCTAACATTACTGCCAAGCAGCTGAAATATAGAGTGACATTGTGGTTTTAGCTGACGTGTGTCGCCTCACTGTTTTGAGCGATGCTCGTTCATGTCTATTTAGAGCGAGCAAGCGCGAGCCCGGCGCTGAGTTTCGTTGACTTAACGGCCACAGGTGTCGCTGTTAACAAGCATTTCTGAAAGTTACAAATAGTCCCTTTAAAGTACAATCCCCCTCCTTTTTTATTCACATACACTCTGTTAACAAACAAATGTCAAACCTCCATTACAGTAAAAAGTAATAAAAATTAAGCAGCATGATACAGTGAAGTGGAGAGTTCATGTTCTGCTCCGCTGCACACAAAACCTTCACATTCATGCACAGAGCAAGTCTCTCGTTGCACTGTAGCGGTGTAGTGGCTCAGCAGCAGCAGCAGCAGCAGACAAACAGAGGGGGGCGAAGGACGGCGCGAGTTAGAGACACACAGAGAGAGAGAGAGACAGGCGTTCTCATCAGTGACGGGCTCACCGGCTGCGTGGACAGAGCTGTGGCGCAGGAGGAGGAGGAGGAGGAGGAGGAGAAGGAGAGGTGCAACGGGAGGACAAGCTGCCTGGAAAAACCAGAGCGAAAAAAAAAAGAGGAGTAAACCACGAGAAACCACGAGAGAGAGGGAGGAGGAGAGAGATCACTGAGGGGAGAGAGAAGTCAGTCGGAGCAGGGAGAGCTGGATGAAGCTGACAAGGACACAGAGGGAGGAAAGTGCACAGAAAGAAGCCTTCCCTGACGACGACGGAGAGAAGAAGAAGTGAGGGAGTGCGTGCACAAAGTGGAAAAGAAGAAGAAGAGGAGGAGGAGACGGAGCCTGACAGGAGGTCGAGCTTTCGGGGCTTGACTGACACGAGGAGGAGGAGGAGGAGCGTGAGGGCAAGTTGATGGATTTGATATAGGGGGAGAGTATTTTTAGAAAGGAGGAGCGGAGACATGAGAGGAATATTGAGATTAGAGATGCTGTTTTTGAGTGGGGGGAGAAAAAGAAGAGAAGAATAAGAGGAGAGATGTTGAGATCAGAGTGTGACAGAACAGATTATCTCTGGTCTGGTTTTCCCGCAGGAGAGTGGATGTCCGTGTGTGCGCATGAGTGCCTTCTTCTCCATGCCGAAAGTGTGTTGTAGCATGTTTTCCTCACTGTGACTGAAGCAGGTCCGCTACAACATGGAGATACCCAGTGGTTACCCGCAGGACTTAATGACACTGGTTAAAGCCAAGTGAGGGGACGAGGAGAAGTCGAAGGCATCAAAAGTGAAACCGCAAACTGGAAACAGGAAAAACAAATGAGCTCTGGAGACTTTTTGTGAATTCAATTAAAGCTCCTACTTAATAGTGACAAGGAACTGATTGCCGCCTCTGGCTCGTGAAACGCCTCTGCGAGAAAGCGCAGCCAAAAAAAAAAACTCAGAAGAAGAGAAACCACAGCGCTGGAAACAAGGCAAGCTCTGCTCCAACAGACTGCACCACACCACACCACCACCGACCAATTCCCTCCGCTGCCGTCTCATTATTTTAATTACCTTCTCTTCTTTCATTTGTGTTCTTTTTGTCCTCTCTCTGCTTAGCCCTTTGGTATTTTGTATTCCATCCTCCTCTTCTCTCTCCCTCTCTCTCCTCCTCCCATCTCCCATCTCCCTCCTCCTGCCTTCGCTCTCTCTGTCTCATCCCCTCTTGTTCACTGTCACACTAACTGCGGTGGATGCTGTAGTCACTCATGTAGAAGCCACCTTGCTTGGAGCACATTTGCCTAGCTGATTATTTTTTTTTTCCTCTTCCCCCTGCTGAGTTTGGATGATTGGAGCACACACACACTCTCAGATGGAGAGACCAGGAAGAGATGACCAACAAGTAGCTGAGCTGCTGAGTTAATCAGAGCTCCACCAGGAGAGGAAGGGACGACTTCTTCAAAACACTGATTTCCTTTGGGGGTGCTTCTGGGAACTACCTCTGCATGAAGTATATTTACAGTTAAGACTGCACGGACCATTAGCACAGTGTTCATAAGGCCAAACAAATATCCAGGTGTGGATTACAGTAGTGGATTTATCCTGGAGCTACATGTGGGCCCCAGCCCCTGAGGCCTGGCTGGGAAATGAAGCATTTCCCGCGGCTGTAGGAGCGCTGTGGGCAGCTATGGCCCTGGAGGGGCGCTGTCTCCGGCGGGGATCCCCGGCTATGCTCAGAAAGGGTCGTCAGCGGCGTCCTACAAAGCCGACTCTGGCTCGGGTCACTTCCACTCTGCTATCAAGGACACGCCTTCACGGCCTGAGGCATGTTTGCGTCCCTGGTGGCTCTGTGGGCCGCAGGGCCTTCTGGCTTCTGGCCCTCTGCACCTCCCTGGGGCTGCTTATATCCTGGTCCTCCAACCGATTACTGCACTGGCTCTCTTTCCCCACATACACACGAGTCCACACAGAGTGGGCCAAAGAACTGGCCTTCCCCACGGTCACTATCTGCAACAACAACCCCATCCGCCTCTACAAGCTCACCAAGAGCGACCTGTATTTCGCCGGCCACTGGCTGGGCCTGCTGCTGGCTAACCGGACAGTGAGGCCCATGGTTCTGGACTTGCTCCAAGAGGACCGTCGGGCCTGGTTCAGGAAGCTGTCGGACTTCAGGCTCTTTCTGCCACCCAGAAACTTTGAGGGAACCAACCTGGAGTTTATGGACAGACTGAGCCACCAACTGGATGACATGCTCCTCTCGTGCAAATACAGAGGAGAGCCCTGCGGCGCTCACAACTTCTCTTCTGTAAGTCCAATTTTCTGTTTTCTTGGAAGCTTTATGACAGCCATGTCAGCCTGAAAAACACCTCTTTCATCTCCTCACTTGTTGTCTTCACCGTCAACTGTCCCAGTTTGAAACATCAGTTGCAGTGTAGAAGTTGCAAATGCATTACATCATGCTGAAACAACACATTGCTTCATTTCATTATCATTTAGATGGGTATTCTCTTGTGCCGTACCTGCTTTATCGGCTAGGTTATAAGGCTGTAAAAACACTTGTAAAAACACAGTATACAAGCTGTCTTGTACTTCCTGCTGACTGTTAAAGCTTTCTTAGTCATCACACAGAAAGATTAGCAAATGTGTTACTGCACGAGGCAATTATTAAATCGCCAACAGAGCCCTTATTAAATGAATGCTTGTGCAACAAAGATAACAAATGCATTGAGGTTTTGAAAAAACATGGAAAACTGCGTGAAAAGCAGCCGTGGTCATATAACAACATGGATGAAATTGGTTATGTATGAGCTTGTGGCTAGGAATAGCTACTAGCACCAGATCAAAAACTTTATTTTACAGTACTGAGCAGCGAAGCCCCCCCCCCCCAGAGGATTTAACTGCCTCTCTGTCTGATCGCTCTCATATCTGTCTTCTTTTCTGTGTGGGTGGTTGTGGGTTTGGGGATTTGTGTGCCCGCTCTTCCTTGTTCGCTCCCTTGGCTCGACTGAACCATGGCAGATGTTTTCTCTGCGGTAATGCACAAGCCCAACTGTCTTTGAAACTTTTCTTTTTTGTCATTTCTTGTTCTTGTTTTTTTTATCTTTGTACTGTGGCCTTAGAGTCAGTCACTGACTAAAGGAGAAATGGGACCTGGCAGATAAATACCTGTGTGCAGACATTGTGCGAAGGTGGTTGGTGTGTTGCTTGTTAAAAGTGCTGTGGGTTTTGCTGCTATGGAGTTTGTTGCCTCTTTCTTTTCTCACTTTAATGCTGCCGACCTTACACCAAACGACTTTTCAAGACACTTCACTGTTGCAGACTTATTTCCAATGTCGGAATGAAATCACGAGTGTTTTGCTAGCGTTGCAGCACGCTCCCGTTATCTCGATCGTTTAGTGGAAGGTGGTCATAAAGCTCAGTACGAGCTGTCTGAAGTGAGTCTTTTTCTCGTCTTGACATTGCGATAAAATCAAATAACTTTAATACTATCGTAACAAGGTCAACAACCAATAGGTGCGCTCTCTCCAGCACCAAACAGGAAGCAGCAAACTGTGTAGAAAGTAAACATGGAGAAACTGGTGGAGTGGTGGAGTGAACAAGAGTTCCTCTTTGACGTGTCCTCCCATTTGTACCATGATAGAGTGGAGAAGGAAAAGCTGCTACTAGCATAACACAATAATAATAACACACCCAAATATTGACCGGTGGTCGAGTTACATTGTGGTTGTGGCATTTGAAGGGGAGTCAAATCTGAATGGCATGTTAAATCATGTTTTCTGATCTTGGCAGCCCAAAAAAAACTGACTGGGTCGTCTTATTTCATAGTTTGTGGGTTAAAAAGCACCCCAGATACCCAAATGTATGAGCATAAGCACTGCAAAAGTGGGTTTGCCAATGTCTTTATGTGGTGATGTGCGACATGATACAAGGAAAAGTCCATTGTAATCAATCACAATTGTTGTATTCACAACTTCATATTGGAAAAGATAGTTCAAGGGGTTGTGGCATTGAAACATATACCATTTTTAAGAAACACAATCAACCTCTTGAATGTCATGAATCCAGTGAACTCCCCATAACATTGAAAACACAAACTCATGAACTCATGCCATATGATGGCAGCATGATTACAATCAGCACTTAAGCAGGCATAAAAGCGCTCCCTTCCTTTCACTGAAATGCAGTATATAAAATCCCACGGTCATGTTTTTTATTACTCCTTTACTGGCTCATGGTCAGCAGATGTGTTTGTGTGTACATGATGTGATCAAACTGAATGATTTTCATTAGTTTTTTCCAGCTCTGGTGGGTGGTGCTGTACTTTTTGTCCACTTTGTTCTGTCTGTTTACCCTTTGTCAGAAACAGAACATGGTGCATCAGCCCACTGCCATACAAATGAAGTTCTTAATCAAAACCGTGCCCTCAAGCTAGTATCCATTAACCATGTTTTGAAGCAACCGCATTAATTTGAGTGCAGAGAGACACTTTCCTTCTTTGTTGAATTTAGATGTCAGCGCAGCATTAGAAAGGTTGTGTAGGTTTGTTGATGTGCTCACTTTGCTACCTCAATGTTCACAGGTCAGTTTTTTATGTCAAGGTAATGCATTCACGGGGCGTGGATTCACACTACCATTGTCGAGCTTGTAATGTGGAATGAATTGTGCATGTAATGTGGGCCGTTCGTGCCGATTTGAATGTAGGAGCAGTTCGCCCAAGCTGAATGATTTTCTGGGATTTAATGTGTCTGAACATTGTGTGAGAATGGATCATGCTGATGAGGATGATGGAGGGAAAATTGTCCTTTTGAGAACATCTACTGTGCATTTAGACAGCCAATCTGTACAATTACTCTTTAATAAGAATGAATCCAAAGGGGGTGAGACCAGGGAGGACACCGTTGCTGCAGCAACCCTGTAACAAACACAATGACTCTGTACAGTGTGATCCCATACTCACTGAGACGACAATTATAACTACAAAACCTAATAAATCCATTGGTACCAACCATGTCATACTAGCTTGTCGCGAAGCAGGTTAAATAACACTCAAAACTTGCGTTAAATATTGGCAAGGAAAACCCAGCATGGCCCTTTTCAAAGGGGTCCCTTGACCTCTGACCTCAAGATATGTGAATGAAAATGGGTTCTCTGGGTACCCACGAGTCTCCCCTTTACAGACATGCCCACTTTATGATAATCACATGCAGTTTGGGGCAAGTCATAGTCAAGTCAGCACACTGACACACTGACAGCTGTTGTTGCCTGTTGGTCTTGAGTTTGCCATGTTATGATTTGAGGATATTTTTTATGCTAAATGCAGTACCTGTGAGGGTTTCTGGACAATATCTGTCATTGTTTTGTGTTGTTAATTGATTTTATAGTAATACATATATGCATACATTTGCATAATACAAGCCTATTTGCTCACTCCCATGTTGATAAGAGTATTAAATACTTGATAAAACTTACATACAGGTACATTTTGAACTGATAAAAAATGCGGAATTAATTTGCGATTAACCATGGATAATCATGCGATTAATCAGGATTAAATATCTTTAATCAATTGACAGCCATAATATAAACATTTAAATTGGGTTTCTGTAGTAGTAATATGTTGGGAGTTACATCGACAATGTGCTGGATATTATCGGCTTTACTTTGCAGATCAGAGCCACATTGGTCGCCCCAGTCCTGCCTGCTTCCTCATCTTGTTCTACCTCACAGGGGGCCTCATGCCGTTAACGGGCCCTCGGTGGTTTTGCTAATCTCATTAGCCTGCTGCTGCAAGTCAGCAAAGACTCCCTGAGGCCTATTCATTATCACTGCATTTAGAGCACTGTCACTCTAAAAACAAAAAGGATGCAACAACCAGATTAAAAAGGGAATAGGGAACACGCGCACATAGACTTGCGAGTAAATGAACACGAGGATCCTTGCGTTGTGTATGCACATACCTGCATGTATGATTATCTTGGAAAACCAGTGAGAAACCCAGTTTAGATTGAGGTTGGTTATTCCAGGATTAAGAGTACAGAGGATGCTTTGAAGTGTCAGGCAGCGGGGGTGTGGGGGAATGAGAAAGGTACAGCAAGAGGTTGGTAGTGTGAGACGATGTAGAGAAAAAAGCATCTGGTTGGGAATACAAATGTGTCCCATAATTCTTGCCAGCCTCTCGCAGCAGCAAGATCCCATGTGCTGAATCTACTGTATCACGCTGAATGTGAACTAGTAGATGGCTGGCTAATCAATAAATGTATTAGCTTCGTGCTGTAGTTTATGGTGGTCTATTTTGCTCCCACATCTCCAATACTGATATACTCTCAGCCGCCCCACAGCGAGTCCCAATCTAACAGCGGGGGATAATGGAGCTTGAGTAAAGGCGCCAAAGGCCAGGCAAACCGTTCCAACCATCCACAATAAAATGTAAGTGATACCTTATCAAACCGCAGCTAGCTAAGCCTCTCTCCGCGGGACAGATACACATCTCCTCTCTCTCGTGGCTCTCTCGAGGACGAGATATCTGCACCTGCAATGACAAATTAAACAGTGCTCGGAGTCGGAGAGCAGCACCTAATCACGCCGTAGGCAGGGTGTGAAAAAAGGTGAAGCTCTTTGCCTGGCCGCTGTAATGTATCAACTCTATCTCCAGAGAAATCTCATAACTGCAGAACCACAGTAATGCTGCACTACACTCTTTAAGTGTTTGGCTTGATCAGGTTGGCTCATATGTAATTTTTGTATTGTGAAATACGTGGTGGACAATACTGTGTGTCAGATTTAGTGTTATTTATTGAAGCTGCTGTAGCCATTTTTATATTAATGGATTAATGGATCAAATGTGAAATGAATCGCTTGTACCACAACATCAGTGTTTGACCCAAAGGGCTACCTCTGGTTCTGAAAAGTGAAGCCAATGCCGAAGTGCCATAAACTTATATTCTCTCTAACAGCCAGCAGGGGGCGACTCCTCTGGTTGCAAAAAGAAGTCTGTTTGTATAGAAGTCTATGAGAAAATGAGCCTACTTCTCTCTTGATTTATTACCTCAGTAAACATTGTAAACATGAGTTTATGGTCTCAATCGCTAGTTTCAAGTCTTCTTCAATACAGCATGATGTTCATTTAGTAAATTATGGTCCCATTTAGAGTCAAATAGACCATAAAGCAGGGGATGCTTTGGGGTGTGGCTAACTTGTGATTGACAGGTCGCTACCACGGCGTTGTCCAGTCTGGGAGTTGTCCGTGTTTTTGTATTACAACTTCAACCCTTTCACAGTGTGTTTTCAGTTCATGAAAGTTAATTATAACATTTTGGTCACCTGAAAATGTCTTATTCAGCATTCGGTGGTACTTAGCTCCACCCTCTGTGTCACTTCTGGTTGCAAAAACCAAGATGGAGATGGCCAAAATGTCAAACTTGAGGCTTCAAAAACGGCAGCCCACAAACCAACGGGTGACATCACGGTGACTACATCCACTTCTTATACACAGTTTATGTCCACAACTTTACTCTTAAACCCACAGTACGCTGCCCAGCACCAAACGGCAAACCAACGATGGAGCATTTAGCAGCTGTCTGGAGAATTAATGAAATTAAAAGCCGATAATACTGTATGTCCCTGTTGTGTTCACAGCTTGTTACTCAGTTCAGTTCAGTTCAGTTCAGTTCATGCAGGTTTGATTAGATTCTCCTGTGCAGGTAGATTAACTGAATATTTACTGAAAAAGTTTAATAAATGCAAAGTAAACTCAGGTTGCTCACGAAGAAGGCTACAGATTAAGAAACAAATCCTCTACTTTTGAATTAACAATCACAAAATCTGATGTTTTCCTGTAATCCTTCAAGCATTTTGCTTCAGTTAAGCTTCATTTCCATTTAACATGTTTTCCTTGAATTACCCAGCCTTTTATTCCTTATGTTTTAGCAATACCCGGCTCAGTTCTGCTCATGACAATTTTAACAGCCTTCTATTGATGCTGTGGGCTATCACGGGCATGGGTGTCGGCTTTAACTGCCCTCTTGTGTCAAATTTCGTTCTTATTGCCTAAAGATTGGTGCCCGTTTGACAGAAAAAAAAGCCCTGCTTTATGAGAGCTTTGCAGTTCAACTCTACAAAGGTTCATTGATTAAATATTGCCGCCATCTGCTCTATAGGATGTTTATGGGATATGTTTCAGAGCTGAAAAAGGGAGGTGCATGTACTTCATGGATTTTTATCCTGCATTGTTCAGTCAGCAGACAAACGCATCTCATTGACTTATTTTCAGCTACTCCTTCTATTTTCATCTTCTAATTATTTGCAGTTTTATTGTCAGCACTTTGGGAAAACTGATAAATCTGCACCACCTGTTGACTCTCCCCCTCTGACTCTCCACTTCAACTATATAAAGGCAACGAGGAGACTGACGGTGGGTTATTAGCAGAGAGCCCCATGAAGCCGTCCGCAAAGCCTGGTCAATCACCGCTGAGCCTGAAGGGGCTGCTGATTGAGTTTTAATCACATCCAGGTAATAATGCGGGTCTCCTCTCCTCCCGTTCGTCATTGACCTTTTCAGTAGGATTGTAAAGCAAGACCATAAACCAGGGATACTCCACTTGCTTTGCCTGGGGGCCAATTTTACAAAATGACAGAACGCCATGGGCCATTTAAGAAACAGACATTCAGGGCTTAGCCCAGGCATCAGCGGGATCCTCCCCTGGCACTTTTTTTGATAAACAAACTCTATTATTATATTTTGGAGCTGTCAGTCGATTCAAATATTTAATAATGATTAATTGCATGATCGTCCATGATTAATCGCAAATGAATCGCACATTTTATCTGTTCGAAATGTACCTTAAAGGAGATTTATCAAGTATTTAATACTCTTATAAACATGGGAGTGGACAAATATTCTGCTTTATGCAAATGTATGTATATATTTATTATCGGAAATCAATTGACAACACAAAACAATGACAAATATTGTCCAGAAACCCTCACAGGTACTGCATTTAGCATAAAAAATACGCTCAATGCATAACATGGCAAACTGCAGCCCAACAGGCAACAACAGCTGTCAGTGTGTCAGTGTGCTGACTTGACTATGACCTGCCCCAAACTGCATGTGATTATCATAAAGTGGGCATGTCTGTAAAGGGGAGACTTGTGGGTACCCAGAGAACCCATTTTCATTCACATATCTTGAGGTCAGAGGTCAAGGGACCCCTTTGAAAATGGCCATGCCAGTTTTTCTTCACCTAAATTTGGTGTAAGTTTGGAGCGTTGTTTAGCCTCCTTCACGACGAGCTAGTATGACATGGTTGGTACCAACAGATTCCTTAGGTTTTTCTTGTTTCATATGCTGCCAGTAGCTTCACTCTAGCTTTAAAATTATCCGCTACAACCTCCAAAAGATCGATTGTGTTAATAAGTTTAAGAAATTATTGGCGTTGAAATGATTTTGCCTTAAAATTGACAGCCCTAGTATATTTTGATGCTCTTTTATGCACTCTGGAACCTTATTTACACTCAATGTACAAACAAAAGTTCACATTGTGAATCACTTTCTTTTCATTGTGAATTAGAAAATGGTCAGCGGGCCACCCGGCACACTTTTCTTATGACCTACTGCCCACATCTGGCCTGAGGGCCGTAAGTCTCAAGCTACTGATCTGGTTTAGAATAAGAGATATGGGAGCCAGGTGGGAGTTGCAGCTCCAACCACAGCAATCTCATTAACACAGGTGGCCCTGTGCTCACCAGGCTCCACACCCAGCCCAATTTCCCTCTTCAGAACAAATGGCTTGAGTGCTTTCATGAGCTCCTACCTCCAGCTCATATTAAAAACCACAACAATACTGTGTCGTAATATGAATGGCCGTGACGCTGGTCATTGATATGCCGCAGCAACTGAATGCAGCCAGCATCCGAGAGCTGTTTGACAGCAAGCCATAGCGAACAGTCAACTTAATCTCCCGATGTAATGCAAGACTTGAAAGCAGATGAAAAGATTATACACGGTTAGTATTCATAAGGTCACGTACAGTAGATGCATAAACCGCAGGACTTGTAAAAGGTTAGTGTTTGAAATAGAAAGCTAATGGATGCCGCTCTCTTTCATGAATATAATTAGCTGAAGCTGTATCCAATCTCCAGCGCATATTATGAGGAAATAAGTTATCACAGATGATCTTCGCATGCTCTCTATGTGTGTAAAGAAAACAACATTTGTGTGTTGTTGAGTGTTTATTGCAAGACATAAGTGAAAGCAGCTGACAGAGACGGTGATTGCAGTATACACGAAAAGCGTGTACATATGTTTCGCTTGACCTGAAGTCTCACCATTCAATGTTTTTCCTCGCGGCTCATCATCTCTCCCGCCAACACAAACACGTTCTGTACTGAAGATATGCATACTACAACGCCCACGATTCAAATCTATTTTCACTCTCTGGACCTTTGAGCAACATACACACACCCACAATATTGTCTCTGTTTTCTCTGTTTGTGTGTGTGTGTGTGTTGGTGAGAGGGGGTAAGTATGTAAATGGTAATATACACAATATAAGAAACAACCTTTAGTATAATACAACAACAATACATAAAAAAATGACCTGAGAGCTGTAGCAAAAACTCACATTCAAAACCTTTTTCAGAACTATTACTATCATGAGTTTAAAGTTTAAGGTGTTTTAAAAGTTTAAAGAGTTCAGTTGGGACTTAAAATGGTGAGTTGATCCGTTATCCAACTGTTTACTTAGCTTAGGAAATTAAGTAGTTTAGAAACATTGTTAGCTTATTCACACACTTCCCAAGATTTCCCTGTTAACTTGCGAGCGATCGTGTCATCAAGACGGTTGTATAATCACTGAGTTTGTCGTTCGAGGATTAAAATCAACCCAGTTGCCAGAAAAATTGTTGGCATTGTACGTTTCTGCAAACCACGGGATACGCTGAATGTCAATGTTTCTGAATCAAAAATATATTTCATAAATACGTTTCATATCAGCCTCGTATCATCCTTGCAGAAACGCACAATGTCACATGGTTAACGTTGTGAAACGACTGGTTAGGTATAGGCGACAAAACTACTTATGGCTATGGTTAGAAAAGACATCATGGTTTGAGTTCAAATAATAACGTAACAACGTAACATAACTAGCGTAAATAAACCGCCCTTAGCGGACTTTCATTCGTGACGTTATGTAACAAGTGTAAAAACGTTACGTGACGTAATGCAACAAGATCTCTCTTTTGAGGGAAATTATCTGATAGAAACATTTATTTTTATATCGGATGAATTACATTTCCCTCTCTCTAATTAAAATCAAAGCAAACATGATGAAGATGCAGTAGATTTCCTTTCTTTCCATGGAAGCCACAGATATCATATCAATGGATCATCGCTGATCCTGGTGTGAGGACAGCTGCTAACATTACAGCAACATGTGTCGTGATTAGGGCAGCAAGATCAGACTTGAATGTGTGGAAAGAAATTGGAAAACCTTGAAGGCCGCGGGGTAAAAGTGGACAATGGTGTACACTTGAAGTGTTCTGTGGAGATTTAAAATCAAAGTCCAACCACCTTCAGGAGCCTGTGCTTTTATTAAAACCGGTCGAAAAGTACTTGGATGTCCGTTAATAGCCTGCGTGTGAGAAGCACTGAACCTCCACATAAACGACCTGTTAGTGCTTGAGGGGAAAGTACAGGGACAGGGAACAGAGCTGGCTGTGTCCACAGGACTTGTTTAGCGGATCAGTCACCAGCAGGCACGGCGCTGGCGCTAATATGGGCTTCCCAGCGTGTGATACTGGCGCCGTCTGGCTCTCCTCATAAGTTTCCCTTATCATGTAACCGAGAAGCAATCAGCCCACAGCTATAAACACACACACACACACATATAAGATGAAATTAGAGTGTGAAGAAAATAGTGTGGTTAACTTCTTACTCACAGGAACCCCGATAGCAGTCTCAACTTCACACCTCTTCTCTCGCTTTTGTTTAGTTAATTGCACTGAATCTGCAGTCTTTATACAAGCTTAGTTCCACAAGTATTAAGAGTCACTTATATAGGATTTCATTTGGAATTGGTAAAAGTTATATTCCATTTTCTAACACGTTGGAAACAGGCCAAGAAAGGGATGTTCATAATTAACCGTTTAACTGTTAAACAACATTAGGAATATTTACAGATTAATGCTATCGGTTAAACGGTTAAAAGAAATATTAAAAATTAAATATAAAGCTTAGCAAAGCTCAGCGGAGCGGCTTGTCACTTAAAGGAGAAAAGCTGGTCCACCTTAAGTCAGTTTGAGCTGGTGTTGCAAGACACGTGAACTTGGCTTGGGTCTTGAGGAGTTATCACATTTATTCACCAACAAAGAAACTGTACACACACTGCTACTGCTACGTTCACAGCTATAACGCCACCAACAACCTCACATTCATGTCCACAGGGGTGTTTTTTATCGCGAGGGATCGCCTCACAGCCCAGCATTGGACGCTTGATGGGCTGACACTAGACACAAGGCACTCGGCACCTGGTTGGACGAACATTTTTCCCCGTGGGCTGCTGCTCCCAGCTTTCAAATCGGAACCAACATGGCAGCTCGTTTGGAAACTTTTTTCTCTTATATCACGAAAATAGTTCACCGAAATGTGTTTTCTGACAATTTTGTTGCGATAAATAAACCATGCAGTTGCAGAATCTGTCTTTATTTTAGATTGACTACGTTTAGTTTAAAAGTTTCGAGGAAGTTTCCAGAGGCAGCGAGTTGCGCCCCTGATTTGCATAAAGTAGCCTAGACCTCAACTTTATGCAAATGAGGAGTGGGCGACATGACTCCCCGTCTCTCAAAACGCGCTGCCATGCTACCAGAATGCATTACACGGCTGCTTACATAGACAATGAATGGGAAGCGTGGAAAGGACGGAGCCTGTGGACATGTACCATAACCATAGCACATACACACACACGGTCTGTCGGACACTCGCTACCGTTACGCCGGGTTGAAAGAGTACGCCAGGCAGACACACAGCTGATCACCCCGCAGCTTAACTAAATGATGCGGTGGAAACGTACCATGAAAGTGCATGTGTGCTCAACAATACACACAGCACCGTGGCTGAGTTGTCTGTTTTGTGCATCCACTGCAGCCGGCGATAAATGATGGATTTTGCCTGTTTGTGCATCGGCTTATCGTTGCAGCTGGGTGGCTTCACTACAACCACAGCACCGTGACAGTCAACGCACTAATGTTGTCGGTTAACTGTTAATAATCGGTTAACGAGGGTGGCCTGTTGGATTAAAAAAAAAAATCTAAATTAGCATCCCTAGGCCAAGAACATCTTTCCAATTCATTACATCACACACACTTTCTAGGCTTCTGTTTTCACGCTGTATATGAGATTTATTCCAGTCTCCTGCGGTTATAAGAACTCACCTGCCATATGATCATTTTAGTCTGCGTGCTTTCGACCTTTCCAGGGCTGCTGACTTCTCTGTGGCGAGTATTATCTGGTGTGGTGCTGCGTAGGTTGAAGTCTGCAGTGATAAGCCCAGCTCTGAGGATGCTCAGGTCAAACTGCAGCTCGGCATCAGAAGACACAAGTTCCCTGCCTAAACTCCACATTCAGCCTTGTTATAGATATTGACCAACCTACCTGTGTAGCCTTTATCACATTTGCCTCCCTAATATGCATTACTGACATACATTGCAACAGCGTCTGATTTGATCAAAGACTTGTGAATCACAATGGCGCCGATGTCAGCCCCATCAGCTATGTTCAGCAATACGAAACAGCCGTTTCATTTTATTATTCTTGCTTTTATCAGATGTTTGCATGCATCGCTGCTACTATTTCACCCAGGAAAAATGTGCCTGCTGGCAGAATTTCTGGTGCTATCTGTCGAAAACAGATAGTTGTTCCTTTACGCGCCACTAGTTTTCTTTTCCAACTTCATATCAGGAAGGGGTCTCAAGTTGAGAGAAGCAAGATTGCAGCCATAACCCAGTCTCCCCTTTCAATTACTGCTGCCTTTGTGCCTTTCAGCAAGCACTTAATACCCTGCTGCTTCAATCAAGTTGATCAAGGGTGAGCGGCTTTTGTGTGTTGGACTGTTTAACTTCCTGCAGTCTTGAACCTCCCCAAGCAAACCTGTTTAAATCAGGGTTGAGAGCGAAGGACCACAGCGGAGGCAGCAGACTTACAACCACAAGTTAGTGTTTGTTCTTGCTTGAATCTCACAAGACTGTGCTTTGGAGGAGGAACCAACAGAAGGATACAAGCATATTCTCCCGTCAGTCTGTTTTAAGGCTGTGCATTTTGATGAAACCAGGTTTGATCCACTGACACTGCTTATACCACCGCGCCCATACACTCAACATCCACATTTCCCACATAGACTTCATCCATATTTTATAGCTTTTCCACATGTCAGCAGCTCAGCATTGGATTCTCACCTGGCTCTTTGGTGCCGTCAGCTGTAGCAGCTTGAGAAATGAGGTATAATACAGCATGTGTTGTGAATTGCAGATAGCTACAAGTGCGCATTTCATCATCTTACAAACCAGTAGATTAGGCTCATTTAAATGAATCAGGATGTGATTCCCGCCCCGCTTTACCATCGTGGCATTTCAGTAAACCTTGAATATTTCATCCCTCGCTGCGAGACCGAGAGGAGTCCGTCTTGTTCAGGGGGAGGGAGACTGGGAGGAGAGGAGGTGGAGATGGTTTTGTAAGTCAAAAGTAAAAAAGAAGGTAAACAAGCAGGAAGAGGAGCAGGCGAAGAACACAGCGGCTTTTCCAGATTTAACCTGAACAATATCAAAGAGAGAAACCTCTCCGAGATCTTGAGGTTCCATCAATAATTTAACACGCTGAATGTCTCGTTGTTGTTTGTGCCTCGCCTTCAGACGTGAATACCTTCATGAATAATGGAAGCACGAGGAGCAATTCACAGCAATTCATCCTGTCTACTTGACAGCACAGACTTTAATTCAGCTTTACCTTCTCATCCATATGCTGTTATATATATATAGACACTAAAACGTGAATAATTTCCATTGTTTATCTCTACAGTTGGTGGCAGATTTAATATTCAGTGGGTTTCCTCTACCTTCCAAACAGACTTAATTACTGAGAAAATATACAGTATATATGTATTTATTATTATGTGTCTCTGAAGGATATTGTTTACACAGTAAACTATGTTAGTGGCTTAGTTAGTCTGTGGATATTAATACTGCAGTTGATATATAGATATGTAGAAGTGCAGAGATAAAACAAAGTCTAAAATTAGACTAAATAAACATTAGGGCTGTCAATCGATTAAAATATTTAATCGCATGATTGTCCATAGTGAATTGTGATTAATCACAAATTAATCACACATTTTTTATCATTCAAAATGTACCTTAAAGGGTCATTTGTCAAGTATTTAATACTCTTATCAACATCGGAGTGGGCAAATACGCTTGCTTTATGCAAACGTATGTATATATTTATTATTGGAAATGTGTTGCCCCAAACGGCATGTGATTATCATAAAGTGGGCATGTCTGTAAAGGGGAGACTCATGGTTACTCACAGAACCCATTTACATTCACATATCTTGATGTCAGAGGTCAAGGGACCCCTTTGAAAATGGCCACGCCAGTTTTTCATCACCAAAATTTAGCGTAAATTTTAAGCGCTATTTAACTTCATTCAAGACAAGCTAGTATGACATGTTTTGTACCAATGGATTTCCTGCTACAACCTTAAAGTTGCATTAAAGCGTAAAAGAAGTTATTGGCATTCAAACAAATAGCATAAGCAAAGGTAACCATAAAATGTGAAGTGTTTTTATCTCTATGTTTTTCAGGCATTTGGCAATCGGAGTTTTTGTCACCAGTAAATCCAAGTTGTCCTTTTTTTGTGTTTCCTAAAACAGCTGGTCACTGTAGTTTTTTAGCAAACATTACTCAAACTGGAGTAAATAGTGCATTCGTTGTGGACTATTTTCGGTTGTGGATTAATACACATTTGGTGCTCTAGGCAGTATTTCTGGCAGCAGGACTGTGAATGCGGCATTGGCTCAAAATAAACCACAGTGTGTGTGTGTTCATGTTGATGAATGTCACCCAGTGCAACACTGTGGCTCACTGATGTGTTTTTAATAGTTTTTGGACAACAATGGAGCTCTATGACACTAAAGGAATACGCTAAATTGGGCTTTTGATACACAGACAATACTTCTTGGCACAAATAATTCCTTGGTGGTTTTGGTATTTTCATGGGAGTTGTTGACAGTAAGAAACAGAATAAATATTGCTATACCTTTATCCTTTTAAAAGTAGAGCTTTATTGATGAATGACACGATTACCCCTTCTTGTCGACAAGGAAGGTCATTCAATTATTTGATGGACTTTCTTTAAAGTGGCAAACAACTATTAGCTCTGTAAAGATATAGATGAGTAATGTCTACCTGAGTAGAGAGTGAAGTGACCTTCCCTCTTTGTGTGTTGTAATCCGAGCTTCTCTGTGCTTTGTTTACGTAGCCGTCGCTTAGCCATCGTGTGGAGGCTATCGTATGCTGTGTCTCAATTTGGATACTTCCGCAAGTACACTTCCATGTAGTACACTGTGTACACTAGGTACTTACTTTTGTAGAATTTTGACAGGGTAGTGTTGTCTCAAATCGCACACGACTGTTGTGCACTAACTGGAAGCTCGGTAGATCGATGATAGTCAACCAGGGACATCACGGCGTATCGGCAGTAATTACATTCAGGTGAATAAATGAACCCAATAATGGCTTAAGCAAAGGCATAATGACAGAGGAAAAAGATGAGGCAGTTGGGAATATCAACATTTTCCTCAAACCTATTATAAAATGACGAAGAAAAACAATATACAACTAAAATAACAATATATTCACTTATTATGTACCATTTTAACTTCCATGGCCTCCGCCATTTCTGACAATGTCTACAAACACAAGTCGTAAACTCGAAGCTTTCAGAAACTTTCCACTCAAAATGTTGTGAATACCACAAGAGGGGGGCGTTCATATGGACTCTTCTCGTGTACACAGTAAACAAGACCCCATTTGAAGGCACCATTAGAGTGCACTGCATTTCGCAAATTGAGACTGATAAATATGCTCTGAATTTTTGAACAACTATGGCAAAATGAAACCCAGGTCATGAAAACATTTAGAGCAACTTGGTATTTATTCTTTCATTTCTGTGAGTGTGTGCATGCACATAAAGTACTCATCCATATACATTGACATCTGTCTGTATGAATAAGAGTTCAATTCATTAATTTGCTTGTTTAGTGTTTAATGCTGAAATTGCCAGTCGCAGCAGTGTTTGGAAGTTAATTGCTGCTCTCTTAGCACGGCAATTAGAAAGCATTTTTTTCATTCCCTCCTCACAACTTTGTGTGTTCCCGACCACACAGTAGTACAGTAAATGTCCTCCCACACCGCCCTCCACAGTAAATGAGACCCAGGACACTTTTTCACAAAAATGCACTTTTCCTTACATTGTCCAGGCAAAGATTTTGATCCGAACGAGTGAAATGGGAGACGTGAAGAACATTTACAAGATGGATGGAGATGTGAAGAGGGGCAACGACGGAGCATTGTGGCACATTGGCCCTCCGAAGCTCATCAGCATTATAGTCCACGTCCTTCTGGCATCGTGGGCACAGGTGGCGCTGGCTCATTACTCAAACCCCTATGGTCTGTCTTTCATGGGCAAAGGGAGATATGGACTCCTATTAGCACACTCCCTGCTGCACCATGCAGTATACTGTATGCGTGGGTCAGGACATGTGTGGGAGGCTGCAAATAAGAAAGAGACGGGAAATTGAGACAACCTCAACTATTCCAAAGAAAAGAAAACATATTTCAAAATCTCTAGAATGGAAAAAGCTGCACAGCCTCTCATTATATAGGTGGAAGTAACACAGGCCTAATAAAATAAACCTGCATTCTGCAACCCCCCTTCTGCCCCTATCCACACATGTTCCAGAGGAAGATTTATGCAGTAAACAAACAAGGGTGGTACAGTGTGCAAGAAAAACAAACAAGCAGGTAAAAGTAGATACAGTGTGCACAGAAATAAGACAGGGAAGCCTGCAAGACTGCCAGAGATTGGTTTCAGACTTGGCAAGATGAAAGTGTTTTCTGCAGTTCTCACTCTCTGTCTCGCTTTTGTAGACGCCCGCTATTAGTTCTGAATACGTTCCTGCAGGCCAAACATAATATGATGCAGGAGCATATATAAAACAGAAATACATGCTCATAAAGTTGAACCCGGAGATGCATCCTCACATGTAATATATTCACATGCAGTGGCAGGGTGTTGTTTACATTCATGAGAAGGTCTGTCAGACTGTAATCATTCTGTCCTGCATAGTATATGACGCATATGTTGGCAGCGCGCATAGGAATGCACTCCTCGCTGCAGCTCTATCCACCGCCGGAGCAGCGAATGTAGCGCTCATGTCATTACCGTCCTCAACAGATGGCATTCTGCTGTCTTCGAAAAGCATTAAATCTTCATCAGCGGCAGAAACCAAGCACACCACGGCTTCTGAGTGAAACATTTTACCAGATTATTAACTGGAAACACGAGGCTGGTGGACACTTCCACATCAGCATAAAAACCTGACATTTAAAAACATTTCTGTTCTGTCTTTCTCCCACTGACAGGTAGCTGCGTAGACATCTCTTTCGGTTTCTAGAGAGTCTTTAAAATATACACAGACGTGATGGAGCCCAGCGACTCAACAAAGAACCAATCAGGAAACTAAGGCATACTGTGTGCATAAAGAGTAAAATGGTTTATGGCTCCATGACATCCCAAACCAAAATGTAGATTAAAGGGAAACGCACCACAGTGGCCTTTTGTTTTCTATCTACGCCGAAACAGCGACGCAGTCGTGACACGTCATTGCAGGTTGTTGCCCATCGACTCATCAGGATACGCAACTGTACTATTGGCCACTTGGGGAGGCAGCAGAAACAAGTTGTAAGCACAACATTGATATATTTTCAACATAGATTGTATATAAGAAGTGGACGTAGTCTCTGTGACGCCACCCATTGGTTTGAAGACTGCCGTTATGAAGCCTCGAGTTTGACATTTTAGATGTCGCCATCTCGTTTGAATAAGACATTTTTAGGCAACCAAATAGGTTAGAATTAACTTTCATGAAGTGAAAACACACTGTGAGAGGATTAAAGACGAAAACAAGAGAATAGAGATTGTCCCCATCAGTTGCTCAGATACACTACATCTTGCGTAGGATACAGGTAATGGATAAAACACTGTCACTCTATGGTGAAAAGTATTTCTGATAGCATACTTTATATGGTTTGGTCTATGTTGCAAGTTAGTAATTAGCACAAAAGATCATGAATGCATTCAACTAAACACTCTCCCATTGTGGAGCATTTTAAGAGGCCAGTGTAAACCCTGTTGTAGTGATTAGTAATCACTAGCATGCCTTAGTTCCCGAAGCATCAGGGCCGTGTGCACCACCTTCACTCAGCATTTCAATCCTGCGTCCTCGTCACCCCCCCATTTCCCCCGAGGCGTTGTGATTTGCAGATAGAACGGCGGTCCTGACAGCAGTGTTAAGCAGAGGACCGGCTCTTCTTCTGAAGGACAGGTGCTTCTGGCCCCCTAGGGGACTGGCTCGGACAGAGGACGGGGAGAGGACACGCTGGAGCCATCCTTATTGATGACAGCTTTTTAAACGCTTTATCTGAACGTACTAAATGACAGAAAGAGTAGAACGCCCCGGAGCACAAGTCAGGCAGGGAGGACTGACCAAAGCCTCTACTGGCTGAACCCCGCCATATTAAAAGTTTCTGCGTAATCATTGATGACCGGAGGACAGATTCACCTTTACAAAGTCAAGCATGAAATATGAAAATCTCCCTCTGCGGCGTTACCATAGGCAACATGAAAACCTCCCTGGATCCATGTTTTGTATACTCCACGTTGCTGTAATCTGTGATGTTGCCAGTGGAAATGCGGTGAGTGACACACCTGCTCATGGTGGTTCAGGTTGTAAGTGGCATCCACCGGAGTACCGCCATCTTCTCCCCAGCTCATTCTCTCAAAATATTCCGCTGCACGCCAGTTGCCAAGGAGTGATGGGTTATCAGTTGCTGTTGTGACTCGAGGTTTGACTTGAATCACCCGTGGGAGCAGGTTAATGTCTTACAATGACATGTTTTTAAATATAGGCGATGTAAGGATGGCGCAATGCATTCAAGATCGCCCCTTGCCTTCCCATTTCTCTTCATCCGTCTTTGAAATAAATTTCCTCGGTTGAAGGATTAAAAGGGTCGCCTGCATAAATTGCAAACCAGAACTAATAAAACACAGAATGAACACACGTTGGCTTGCTTTCACAGCTCCTTTAGCAGACGGCAGCTGAAAGTGGCTTTGACATTCAATCATTTGCTGAGGTCGTGATTTCATTTTACACTGATTACACTGATACTGTATGACAAAAGATAATTTAACAAAAAAAATATGCATTTTGTGTTTTAATACTTGAGTCGAAACTCTTACCACAAACAAAAGTAGAGAAAATTAATAGCTTTGGTCTATTTGACTGTTATCAGGCCATTAAATAGGCGTTATCAGTCGCTATAAGCACCATAGATGTGGGTCATTGGGGGCCTACTACACCTACTAGGTTGTGAAAGTGAAACTTGAAAGCAATACCTTCAAACATGAATGACACGTCACATTTTGAACACAAACAAGAAGGCGTCTTTAGGTTTAGGCAACAAAACTACAACTTATTTAGGTTTAGACAAAAAAAATACTTAAGTTTAGGGAAAAACATTGTGTTAAAATAACTACGAACACAAAGACAACTACACATTGTTGGTTTCACATGGGACGCAAACCCCGGTCTCCATGGTGAAACCTGTGTTTTGTGTCCTATTCATCGTCGCTGACCTCCACCCCTTATAGAGTTTCACACTGTGTATACTACCGCTTCTGGTCCTGTCATATGATGGTCGCTAAAGGTCGCAATCAGGTTCCTTTATACCTTCTTTCGGTGATCTACCATGTGAATAGACGATAAAACCTATTAGTGGGTGTAGTAGGCCCCTATTGACCCACATCTATGATGCCTATAGCAACTGATAACGTCTATTTAATAGGGATGTGCATTCCAAGCAAAAATACTATTTGAAAATAACTGGGAATTAGTCGATTATTATTCAAAAATCGCCGCATTTCATCTGTGTTTTTCCCAATTTAATGACAAAAAATCATTTCCCCTTTCATTGCAAGATGAGGTAGCTGTTGATAAGCTTGCCAGCATGCTTTTATAGTGAAATACATTTAAAATTTGAGATTGGAAATTCCTCCCAAAAGGCGAGAAGAAAACGCTAATTATATATAAATAGTATCCATGATTATAACTTTTTACTCAGCTGAAATATAATGTCCCCTTGTGCGTGGCAGCAACAAAGCACTAATCTCTTTCTGTTATGTGCATTCATCAGCTGCTGACAAATTAAAATTTGATTCAATTTGTGTTTCATTGTACTACTGGTGACACAGGCTGTGTTGAACGTTATTTTCTGCCTGATTATTAGTGGAGAAGAATGACACTTACTTGCAGTCGGTAATGAAGCAGATGAAAAATACCTTAAATGAGGGAACAATTAAAGGGGTTGTCAGAACGCCGTGCCAACTATTAGTCGCTTCCCCTCCCATCCTTAATGACTTGCTCAAAGCAGACGCTCTAATTGAAGGTGTCATCTCTGAAAGTCGCTGCTTTCAGGAAAATAAACTCCCTATTTCCCTCAATAAGAAACCACATTTCCTCATATCTGGGCAGGTAGCAGCATCTGTTTTGATTCCTGTTCCCGCTCACACCTTTTGCCCTCTGCGCTTTCATTTTTGCGTTGTCATTTTCTTTCTCATATGCTACCTCTGTCTCTTTCCCTCAGTCTGTCAGTTGGAGTTAACATCACAAATGGTCAGCTTGTTTCTGAGCTGTGAATGACAGGTGGTATTTTGTCAGTCATGTCCAAACATCACAGTACCCCCACGGCCTTCCTATCATGCCTGTGGAGCTGTGAGGCAGGGCGTCTCTTCGACCTACCAGCAGGCTGAGCTCATCAAAAGTGTGTGTGGGTGTGAGAAGGAGGGATATACAGAGATATGTGTGTGTGTGAGGGAGGGTGGGTGGCTAGATGCGGTCGTGTGTTTTTACATTTTTATACAATGCCGTCCGTCTTTTTAGCAGCCAACTATTACTGAAGGATTATCTCCATAGTGGATGATTCTGAAGCTCATGATTTACGTCCAATGCCAACGTTCAGCGCTAACATAGTTCGCCCTAATGTAGCGATGTAAGTAAGGTTGTTAAGGTCAGGTTTATGGGCATACAGCATGTCAAATCAAAGCTCATTTCCCTCGTTTGCCATTTTATTAACCATAACCACGATATTTCCATAACCTTAAAGGAATAGTTAAACATTTTAGGAAATATAACTTGCTTTCTGGCAGAGAGTTAAATGAGAAGATTCCTACTACTCTCATGGTTTTCCCTTAATTGACCTTTCCTAAGTTCTGCTCCCTTAGTTAATGTTGCTAGGTCGGACAAGGTTGACACCGGCTGAGCGGTTCTGTTTACCGGGTGCCACAGTGTGTATTAGACAGTTTCTTGCCATCAGGAAGTATAGCTTCAAGTAGCCAACAATAAGGACTTGGACTTTTCCCGTTGGGATCTTAGACGTTGTGTATATCAAAATAAATAACACTAAAAGTTACTTAGGGGCAGCATGTAGCCTTACAGAGATATTATAAACAAATATAAATTGTCAGCAACCAACCTGTCTGTCCT
>CAKAOH010039938.1:49403-105131 GCA_916701665.1 Sebastiscus tertius
TAGGTCGGACAAGGTTGACAAATAGAAACATGGTGATGCCGGCTGAGCGGTTCTGTTTACCGGGTGCCACAGTGTGTATTAGACAGTTTCTAGTCATCAGGAAATTTAGCTTCAAGTAGCCAATAACAAGGACTTGGTCTTTTCCCGTTGGGATCTTAGACGTTGTGTATATCAAAATAAATAACACTAAAAGTTACTTAGGGGCGGCACGTTGCCTCACAGAGATATTATAAACAAAGGAACGATAATATGTCTCATCATAAAATGTAAAATATAAATTGTCAGCCATCAACCTGTCTGTCCTATCCTCAAAAACAGAGTAATTGGTTTAAACAAACCATTACAAAATCACAGTATCTTTTATAAAAACATTTTTCTCTTCCGATTGATTTAAATGCTTCAACAAATCAATTCAATGCATTTCATTTGATTATCTGTGATTTGCCAAAACACGTAAAATGATTGGTCGTTACCAATCAACAACCCGAAGAATACAATATTGACTTTGCATTGTTCCAATGGTGATTTTCAAATGTGGGCCTTACAAGAGAGTCCAAAGTTTCCCCTTTTATGGAGCAGTAGCAAAATATACCCTAAAACCAAATCAGTTGCTAGCTAGCTACTTGCCAACACAACAGTTAGCTTGTTGACGCCGTGTGGGCTGGTTCTCTTCCTGTCCTCCCATATTTTAGAGGCAAAATATCTGTTTGATTGAGCCTTCAAACTGAGGAAAGTTAAGCAAAACTGGACAATGTTTGCCCCATAAGGATATAATAATTTTCTCCATATCTCCTCTATTTAGAAATTATGGTTTGTGTATTTTAATATCTATTACAGTGCTGTAGCTATGGTTTCACTGTTCACTGTGCTTCATTGTGCACAAAGTAGTGTGCAGAATTTGGTTTTTCCTCTCCCGGCTTCATCTTTTTAACTGTATAATAACCCATCGGGTTATTTTGTAGGTCGAAATGATAAAAATTCAATGATACTGCTCTATTTTCAGTTTTCAACTCAAAGGCGAAGCGCCTTGGTAGCTGAATGGTTACTGCGCATGCCACGCAACAGTGGGACCTTTGTTGCATGTCTCTCTCTCTCTCTCTGTTTCCAATCTGCCACTACACTCTTCATCCGTTGAAAAAGGCAAAAATGTCAAAAAAAATAATAAAACTCAAGGGCGCAGTATCATTTTCCAATCTTTTTGATGCCATTGGACAAAGAGAATGGTGAACTGAATTGCTAATATCTTTTCCTTACTCATTTAGTCATGGTTAATAAATTTGGCAGATGTCAGCAGTTGACAAGGTGCTCTCGTCTTTAATTCCTACACTGGTTGAGCAGTGTTGGAATGCCTGAGGACCTAGCCCATTTATTAGGTATGCTTTGTGATGTGGCTGGGAGGGTGCTGCGGTAAATAATTCACCTTGGGTTGAATCAGACTCTACGGGAAATGGAAAAGGGAAATATTTGAACATGTGAAAGAATACAGCACTCCACATATACTGTGTGTCATGTAATGAGTTAGTGCGGCACAATTCTCATAATTTGATTTAAGTATTCGCCAACTCCTGCGATTAAGACAAAAAAATATAATGAGAGCAAAAAACCCCAAAGCTCATTAATTGGACTGGTGTAGTGTGATTCCGTGTTGGCTGCTCTGTGATTTCATATGCATATACATATTTAAATATATAATTTAGTAATACTAATATTTATAATAATACATAAGCCCACTGGTGATGGAGGTCACATGAGTTTCCAGTAATTTATCCTTGTATACAGAACTCTTGTAATTTGCCTAATGGATAAACTGCCATCCGGAATGATGAGTTTAATTACAGAGAATAAGGTCAAATATTTTTATTACCCTCCTTCCTCTGTAATATTAATTCCATCCAAATGGAGCTCTAGACAGCAAAATTAAAAATAGAAAAAACTCCACAGGAAATGGCAGTGTCGTCTTGTTAAAAGTAGATAGTTTATGTAATTTGGAGTACTTGTTGGAATAAAAAAAACATGAAACATCTGGAAACGTCTTTTTTTCAACCATGGGGTAGTCTTCCCCCAGACTCAGGGAGACTCACCACACCAAATTATGTTCTCAAATTTAACACTTTAAAGTTTCTTTAAATATTTACTTACTTATTTGCTTTCCCAAATATTTATCATTCGCTTTTCGAAATCCACATGAACCACTCTTCACATCGGCATAAATTAGATCCACCGCACAGCACTTATATAAAAAGAAAATTCTGCCCTTTTACGGAGCTGTTGTTTGAATGATAAAAACATGAAACATCTGGAAACATCTTTTTTATCAACCTGGGGTAGTCTTCCCCCAGACTCAGAAAGACTCATCGCACCAAATTATGTTCTCAAATTGAACACTTTAAAGCTTCTTTAAATATTTATCAGTTACTTTGCCAAATATTTATCAGTCATTAATCGAAATCAACATGAACCACTCCAGTGAAAGCTAGTTTGCCTGATACTCCTAAAACAGTGGTGAAGAACACCAGGACCAAATGCCAGGAGTTGAGTTTTCATTAAAACTAAATTATGACTGGTGTGTTAACTCCATGCCAAATTAATCAGCACACAAGGCCAAATTGCCTCCTAAGTTACCGTATGACCGGTTGCTGACAAGTAATGTAGCATTTAAAAGGCTATTTTTTAAACAAGAGTCTGGTGCAGCGCTCACTCCACATCACTTCCAGCAAACTTCCTGGAGAACAATGAAGGTAAAACATCGCCTGGCCTGTGCAATTATAAAGGAAACACTTAAATTAATGCACCGACTTAAGTGTGTGTACCTGACGCACCAGCTAGTTGATGCAGAAGTGGGGGCGTGTACACAATCACCCCCCATTAGACATCAGTGATTAAACACTTAATTAAACGTCATCACTAACTCCTTCAAGCAACAGACGTGTGTTCCATAACTATAAGAGGGGGTGATGGTGCGTTCAGTCGAATTGTGCGTAATTCATTTGATGACTAGCTCCGTCTCAATTTAAATCATTTTGAAATTATTTCAAATATCTGAGACAGAAGTAGACGTCGAAAGGTGTTCAGAATGAATCATATCCGTACCTGCAGCATTAATACTCTGTGGTGACATGCGTAGGAAGATAATCATTTTCAGAGAGTGGATATTTTTTTTTATAACCATTAATGCAGACGAGCCGGGGAAATCCATCTCCATAACTCTTAGTGAAGGCCTGCCTTCTTGTCTCGCCACCCTCATTAACAAGACACATGGAAGTCACACCGACTCTGTGGCATGTGTTGAGACGTTCATCACGGTAAACAACCCCCCTCTCCGTGTTGATTACGGCTGTAACTTATATCCTCTGTTGCAGATGGAGAGCTGTAACTCATCTGTTCAACGGTCCCGCGCTACTTCTCAGGCACGAGAAAGCGGCATGAAGCTGAATGGCCCAGATAACTCGTTTTATTCAGCCGGGGAAATAGCAGCCATTATGTTTCGCCTTTATGATCCATGCGTCGTCCTGGGACGTGGCGAGTCATCCAGCTGCAGACCTCCCATTCAACCACCTGCCATTCCCCCAATCACACTTCTAATTGGCCAAACGTTGGTCGGCTTGAACACAGCAGGGAACATAAATCTTGTTTAGAAGCTCATAAATGAAATGCATAAATCTCACCAGAGATTAAATACATTCATAACCACCCAGCGCTGCGTTTGTTGATCGGCAATACTTGCAGGCTTTTATAATCATCGTCTTATTTGAAGCATCATAATATCACACGCATCATAATGGGCAATCCGCTGAGGAACACAAATTAAGAGCTCCTGGGGGTCCTCGAATAAATGTGCAGACCAATTTATGTTTTTGGCCATTCAGCAGGACACTCTAGATTTCATGGAGACACATTTTCATCCTTGTTTACAGAAAGTAAAGCTGATGAGCTGCTTCAAGGTTGAGTCAATAGCCTGCACCTATACAGTCATTGTTATGCATGCAGCGATGTGTCCGATGTGATCCTATCTTTAGGATTTATCAGGGCTCCTCTGCTAATCTGGTGTGTATCATGTCCAGCTTTGCGGGCTAATAAACAGCAGTGTGAACGCCAAAGAACAAGGGAGCACGACACATCCTCGTACCACGTGTGCTGTTTTGCAGATTTTTCTTTGTAAACACACCCTGCAGGTCAATAGCTGTCATAATGACATGGCGTGACTGACGATGGCTTCTGATCCTCCCAATAACGGCAATGGTTTAGATAGTTAGATCATCGCATTTATGTGTTGCAATGATCTAACTATCTAACGATCAATTATATTAAACAAGCTAAATTAACTCAATAAGGAAATATTCATTAACTTTTATTTGATACAGGGAAACCTAATGAGACTATCTTATGTACAAAGGTGCACTGTTCTCAATCATTTTCAAATCAAATGAAACACGGTTTTTGTAAACAGAATAATAAAGGTAAATTACATGAGAATATAGCAGTGCTAATAAAAACGAATTTCTTCTTTTTTAATTCCATAAAGGAGTTTATCGCACCACATAAGCAACTGAGGTGCTAATCACAGACCATCTGTCGTACATTTGACTGATCTCATTATAATAATGGCACATAGACTCCTTCATTTAGTGCAGATCCTCGAGGTGCAATATATGATTTATTCCTTTGCCTCTGAGAAGTTAAGTGGCTTTAGAAGTTTCTCGCTTTATCTCTGCAGTTGAGAACTTCTTTTCATATAGCTAAAGCTCATTTTAAAAACTTCAGAGCATTTTTTATCACTTTCATGCTGCTGTTATTTTTACCCGGCTGCTTCAAATCAGGCATGATATTTCTGTTTTGGCTGTCAGTCTTGTTTATTATTTCCGGATTTTCCCCGGATTATCTGGGAAACCCCCAAGACCTTCACACAGCAGTCGTTTTGAATTGTATGCATCATGAACCCATTCAAACCAAATACCTTTTTCATTGTTGATCATCTGTTTGGTGTGTGATAAAGCTGCAGCTCGAGTTACAGGTAATGTATAAAGTGTGATTGTAAAGAGCGCCTTCAAAGCTGAGTGGTTACGGCGCATGCTGCCAGTGCGTAGAGTGTGTGTGTACGTGGGAAGTGAGTGGTGAAGCAAGAGAGAGAGAGCTGCGGTGGCGACGAGAGTGAGTAACGTTATCGACTCCGGCCCAAGCAGGAAAAGTTAACAGTGTTTGGTTTGTCCGTTCTGGGCTACTGTAGAAACATGGCGGTGCAACATGGTGGACTCCGTGGAGAGGACCTGCTCCCTATGTAGATATAAATGGCTCATTCTAAAGTAACGCAGACACAACGATTCTTATTTTCAGGATATTATACACTAAAGAAAACACACTTATTAATATTATATTACATTTCTGCCAATAGATCCCCCTAATTGTTACACACTGGTCGATTTAATGTTACTGTAAGGAACTTTTCACTGGTTATGAAACAGTCTCACTTTAATACTAATGCCTCTATCTGACCTACATATGCAAACAAGACCATCAGCGAGAAGATTGGCTATTTCCATGTAGTTATTCGGTGCTGCCGGGTCGTATTCTGTGCAAAATCAAGCTCAGACTCCAGCGACCAGTCCACCCCGGACAGACCCAGATCCGGCTTGGCTGGCGCCTTCAACCTGCTGTCGGAGATCCAGCTGGAGGTTGGAGTTCCACCAACACCACGCTGCTGGAGGCCGTATTGCTGGGCCCGCTGGAGGAAAGGAAGACATGGGAGAACCAGAACTACTGTAGGACAACGCGAGGCAGACTATCAGACCCTGCTGCTGTAAAATAAGAGGTTATCTGGAGGGACTCTGGTGCTCGGGAAACCTACTGCTTTTGTTGACCGCCAAAATCAAGACAAAATTAAAGTTCCTCATAGTAACTTTAAAGTGTAGCTGTAAAATTATTTCTCCCACTGTGCCCCTTTCGACCCTGACCGACCATCGCGTCCTGACGTGCAGAGCGCTGGCCTTTGTCTCAATCACAGCTGGGCTCGTAGCACTCCGTTCCAGCCAAGTGGGAAGACAGAGCCACTGAGCTGTACCAACACATTTTCAGCCCTCTGAAGAGTCTAAAAAGCATTTTGCAATTGCCCTCTCTTGTTCTTCCATTTTTCAAAACATCCACAACACTTCAAAAAACATATCTATAAGAAGCATTGGTGCTGCTGGTAGATCTCACATGTTGCTCCAGGTTATTGTCCTTGTCATAACGGATTAATAATGATCAAGTCTCTAGATCAAAGATGATAAAAACAACTTGCCGCGGTTTGCAAAAGTGCAATAAAAGGTCAGGAGGCCGATGAAAGCATTGGAGTAGACAGAAGAAAAAGCATGATCTGAAAAATGTGAGAAATAAGTTGCGCAGTGAACTAGAGAAGAGGTGAAATCAGTAGAGAGTGGGAGGGAGAGACTTGGGAATTCATCTCTCGTCGGCTGTGTGTATCTGAGTTCATAGGCAGGCATAGATGTGGTATCCACGGCTGCTGAATTTCGGTTGAAACTAAGAAGTGTGTTATAGTTCACAGCCCACAGCAGAGTCCATGCCAAAAATCTTCCCTATGTGATTTCCCCTGCGGCGGATATATTTGCAGTTCCTCCTGAGACCATTAAATCAGCTTTCAGTCAGTTCCATCACTAAATCTTACCAATTAATTTCAACTACTAGGATGCGTGTTTACATATCTATTTATCTCAGCGCTCTATCGTGTTCCAGGATTTTGAGCTTTAGCTACAACTAAGAAGCCAATTTGCTTTTAAAAAAGGCTAATGAGCTGTTCTCAGTCACAGTTAAGCCTCAGCTGTCAGTGACATCCACTGAGGGGGGCCGCGCTCTGGTGTGGCAGCCAAACGGGCGACGGCGTGTGTCGGCGCGCGGCAGCCTGGTCGGACAGACAGTCTTCGTCTCTGGAGGCTCCAGACCGGAATGTCTGGCTGCTTCTCAGGCCACCAACACTCTTGTGACTCAAATACCTCCTCTCAGCTTGTCCACTTGCACTACGAAACCACCTCCTGCTGTTGTTTTTTGGCACTATAGCACTCACACATGAGCAGATGTGACTCAGCCTGACCTGCACGACACCAACACCATCCCAAAGCTGTTGAGATGGACGTCATGGAGGCAAAAAAGAGCAGCGTACGAATGATGCGCCGACAAACTTGCATCTGTCTCAGAACTAACGGTACTTCATCTCAGAGTGTAAAACCGTGTTGCCTGCCATGAGAAGACCTTTGCACTCAACTAGGCTGTAAATGTTTACTGAGCCCGTGCAGCTCGCTGCTACAGCTGCACACATACTCGCACAGCATAAAATTTTAATTATGGGATGGAAATAAGACCCCCCCCAGTAAATAAGAAGCGGTTGCAGATGAGTTTATTACTCATGCTGCCATATTGGTGATTTATCAATGTTTTACGTAACAGCCCAGAAAAGCTGCACAGGCGGGTTTTATAGGAGATTCATTCTGCACCTGGCTGTTAAAGTAGGGAGAGAGCTGCTTTGTTTATATGACATTAATATCAGATGGATTTTCCTCTGAATGTATGGCTTGTGTTAACCTATTGGGTTTTACGTTCATAGGTTTAATTCACTAAGTCTCCCCACAGATGCCATCGTTAAAAACAATCTGATCTGTTTGTACTCGTCCAACACTGTTGTTGGCAGTTAGCTGCAAGATGTCCTGTTGTCCTCCCTAATATAATATCTTTAAAGGTGCTATACGATATCCAGAGCATTAATATAAAGCAGCAGACAACTTTTTGCTATATAGAGGAGTAATGTCTACCTGAGCAGAGAACGAAGTCGCTCTCCCTCTGTGAGTGTTTTAATCGGAGTTTCTCCGTGCTTTGTTGACATAGCCGGGCGCTACGGCTGCGCATGTTTTTAGTGCATGTGAGTGTGTCTCTCTAGCTAGCTCATGGCCGCTGCTCTGCACTGCACTCATATGGTGGTTACAGCTGATAATGCCGTCCCGACTATATTTATCAGTATTTTCAATTGGAAACCAATGAGAGCTATTGCCGTTCTTTTATATAATACCATACTTGAGGTGCCAGAAGCATGACTCACAAGGCTGGTGAAAATCCATAACAGTGAAGTGTTCTTTCTAAAGTAGTCTCTCATTAGTAGCTTTATTATTTGCTCAGTGTTTACTCTAGACATCAAGAGTTGTATCCCTTTGTCAGGCGTAGAAGCAGGTCGTCTTTGCTCTGCACCTTGCTATGCTGAAGTAACAAAGACTGCCTTTCTCAAAACTGGATTTAACCAACATTGGGCGGCTGTGGATCGGGAGATCGAGCGGGTTGTCAGCCGGTGGGCCCGGTCACTGTTCTGTCTTTCAGAGGTTGTTGCGGGCTGAGTTTTCAAGCTAGAGTGAAGATACAAGGTATCATATGAAAATGTCATGGTAGCTTGTCAGGAAGAACACTAAATAATGCTATGAAATTACGCTACATTTTGGCGAGGAAAAACTGTCATAGCGATTTTCAAAGGGTGAATGACCATCACAAACATATATCATCATGTTCTACACTCTTATACACTTTCACAATTTGTTTTAATTCATTTATTAATTAATTTGTATTTCTTATTAATGACTAGAACAACTTGACACACAGTGCTGAGCTGGATCTCAAAATAATCATCAGGTTCCCAGCTTTCAGATGATGTACACCACTTCTGTGTGACATTTACTGTTGACTATTTATCTACCCCTAAATATCCCCGGTCCCCCACCCTTACCCCTCTAAAAAAAAGAGGCTGGAATAGTAAGGAGTTAAGCACAAGGTTGTCAGTTTGATCCCCAGCTCTGCATGTCAAAGTGTCCTTGAGCAAGACACTGAGTCGCTCCCGATGGGCAGGCAAGCACCTTGCATGGTAACACATCGGTGTACGGTATGAATGTGTGTGAATGAGAGGCAAATTGTAAAGGCTTTTATCCGGTTAGATAGAAAGGCGCTATATAAATGCAGTCCATTTACTATTTACCCAGACATATCAACCAAACAACCCACATTCTTAAACATTTTGCAATGCTGCAAAATCCTCAGTCTCCATCTCGCTTTTAGCGGTGAAGGATCAGTAACAGATCTCCTCTCGTCTTAGTTTTTGATGGATCTGTTTTATAGCCATATATTGTCATTCTCAGCCTGTCGTCACTCATCTCGTACCTCCCTGGTGGGCTGCGACGTTCGGATTGTCGGATCTGCTGCTGCTGGTGGGAATATGTGTGTGTGTGTGTATATTTGGGAGCTTGGTGTGCCTCTCAGCGGTGTATAGTGTGCGAATCTAGAGGGTGTGACGCTCCTGTCAGAACACATTACATAAAGTGTGACGTCCACTGGAGAAACGAGGCCAAAGATTTTAGATGTGCAGAGCTTCTTTATGAGACAACCTACTGTCATAGTTTCATATTCCAGACTAACTATCTATCCATCCATCTAAATCGGATCTAATCTACTCAGTTTGTCTGCACTATATGGCCAAAAGTATGTGGACATGCATTAAAGGAAATCTTATTGCTGCAGCATACAATGAGATTTTAATTTAAGGAGATTTTATAGGCTTAGGGATGAATAGATAATATAAGGGCATATATATTAGGGCATTAATCGATAAGAAAAGCAATCATTATCTATAACTATCTGAATGCAGGCATCATCCAGTGTGCAGCAGACCAGTGAATTGAACTCCGCATGAGCTCATGTAAAACTGATCATATTCCGGTCTGTTGAAGCTGCCGTCTCACTTTTAGGGAGTCTTAAAATAGTCGCCAGTCTCAGGGCTCATCATTATCATCTCTTCCCTCACTGAGCTGCTTCCCTCTCGCCGGCTGTCCCCCCTCCCACTGTCCCCTCCACTCACTCTATATTTTCCCCCTATGTTTTCCTTTCTGTTTTTTTTTTATTATTCATACCCTGCAGTACAATGTTTTCTGTTTAGTTTTTTTTTTATTATTCAAGCAGATCGAAGCAGATGTTTGTTAAAAAAAAAAAAAGAAGAAGATCAATCAATCAGCGGGTGGAGTGGATACAACAAAGTTATTGCAATGTTCATCTGTTTGAGTGGGACTTTTCTGTTCGGTTCAACGCCCGGTTGGACAAATGGGTCAGAGATCTACTTGCCCAAAAACAATTTTTATTTTTCATGCGCTTCCGCTCATAAACTTTGTCTTCACAATTTTCTTGCAATTGCCCGACCGGTACTGCGTATGTGCAGTTCATAACAGAGACGAGAAGGAAGCGAGATGCTCACTCCTTAGATACTTCCATCATCAGCTCTGGAAAAAACTCAATTATTTTTGGCTGGACCGCAGAGGACAGAGTGACTGACTGAGTGATGAAGTCACGATTGGTCGGCCAAGTGCAAGTGAGTCAAACACGACGTGTCCGGCTCACTAAAATTGGACCAAGCTGTGAAACTAGGCGATCTAGTTCTAAAATGAAACAAGATTCAGCAGTGGTATAGCCTGTTTTCTCACTTAAAATGTTTTCAGAAGTAGATTTTGGTGGATTGTTTAGATGGAATAACAGAACGTTTACAAGCAGGCCGTCATGTTGTTTCCTGTTTGAAACGGCAAGCAGAAAACCAGCAACTAATCAGGTGCATTCCACGATAGGATACGTCACCGCTTGAATGGCCAGTTGAGAGGAGCAGCGCGTCTCCTAGTGTTCTCGCCGGACCTGATGGACACGTACCGCTGGATTTAACATTATAGACATGACCACTGACTATTTGTGTAACAATTTAGCCACCAATTCACGGACTGACCATACACAGTCCAGCCTTATACTCGGTTTTGACTGAGTCTTGTTTACCACTTACTCAACTGGGCAAGTGAGTTACTAGCCTGACATGACATTTTACTTGCCCCAGGCAATTGTGAAATCCTTATTGTTGAGCCCTGTTCAGTTTATTAACAGGGTTCCCCTGGATCCTTAAAAAGTCAAAGTTAGGCGTGTAAGAAAAAGTTCTTTAATCAAAAAATAAGGCCTTAATTGGTATTAAAATGTCTTAAATTAATCTTTCAATAGTGTTAAAAATGCTAAGACATGGGAAGTAGGACTTTATGAATCTTTTTTTCCCCAGACATTGCAATTTAAAATCTCCAAATAATTGGTAACATCTATTTTTTTGAATAATTTAGAGACACTGATCAGGATATCGGAACCAACTACACTCATATTTTATTTGCGGCCAGATGCTCATTACAGATGTACTGTCTGCTAGCTGGTGACGACATGGGGAAGTGCAAATCCAATGAAAATTGAATATCCCACGAAGATTTTGAGGCCTGGCTGAAACCGGTATCAGGAAATATATACGAAGCACGGTGTATTCTGTGGAGGAATTCTTTCGTATTCGGCCCAATGACAGTCAAGGCCGTGGAATGAATCCCACAATGCAGAGGGAGGCTGAGGCTTGTGTCCATAAAGCGTTTTCTTTACTTTGTATGACCGCCAACGTCTTTATGCAGTTGTTCCCTGATGAGGAGAAGAGGGTATGTAGCCGCCTAGAGAAAAATCTTTTTTCAGAGCGCTTCGACTTTTTTGTGCGGCTGCCCTGAGCGCTTCTGGTTGAAAATCTCTGGTGTCCTGAGCGCCCTGCCAGCACTTTTCTGCCAGAGAAAAATGCTATATGGACAGTCAGCCTAAGAAACACAAAACTGCCCAGACCCCAGGTATTTCTCAGTTCTGTTCTGCCCTCGTCTCCACCATGTTAAGTAATTGATGTGTTTTTTTTTTTCTTCAATTTCGATTATAGAGTTGGTCTTAAATTTCACTCTGAATAGCATTAAAAAAAAGTCTTAAAAAGTCTTAAATCTAACTTGCCTTAAGCTGTAGGAACCCTAGACCAGGACTGATGGGGGAGAAAGATGTGAATGTGAATGTCAATGACAGCGATGACAGCTAGCAAATATGAAATAAATCACAGTCCGCATCACCTTATCATGAGCGCTGCAGCTACGAATCTGTGAGTGATTTATTTTTTTTCTCCCTTTTTTGCAGCTGTCATGGTTTCAGATGAGCCGAGTCTATATTACAAAGTAAAGAAGAAAAAAGGGGGGGAATGAGTGAAAAAGAGATCCTTTGACTAAAAGAGGCAACCAAGTTGGAACTGCCTTGACACCACTTGTCATCCAATTGAAAGCTTTTCATGTGAAGAAAACAGAATGGTAGAAAAAATATCTCCTGGCTAGACGCGGAGCCATTGGCTTACTTTGAAGACTCCCGGGTGCATCTCAACTTTTTTTTTTATAAGCCCAGCGTGTGTGCGTGTGTGATTGCGATTGCGTGTCTCGTGTGTGCGCAGGTGATGATACATCATGCTCAACTCACATGGGTTGTGTGAGTAGTTTTGGATGGAAAGGAGGAGGCGGGGGGATAATGAACGCTCCAGCACTCCCCTCAGATACAATGAAGGATGTGGATTGAGGTCACATTGAGCACCACTGCAGCAGAAACATCAAAAGCCCTCCTGGTTTTATACGGCGGCGTGCTTACATACGCCCCGACATGTAACCGCATGGCAACCGCTAATCTCCAGGGAGGTCTATGTCTCCTGTAAGTGTGTTTGTGTGTGAGTTTCACTAGCTGCGTCAGACAGATGGAGCATGTTAGGTGGGGACACAGCGTAAAAATGAAAACTCTTCCACCATATTAATAGGTCTGCCTGTCTGTGTAATTTGAACCATCCATTTTCTCCGAGGAACTCCTTATCTCTTTCTTTTTCATGTCAGTTGCAGCTCATTCTTGTCTCACTCATCTGGTGCTGCCGTGTTGTTGATGGAAAACTCTCCGGGGCTGCAGAATACTGGCTGGTATGTTAGGGCTATAATGGGAAATATGATTAGACTCAATATCTTGATTTGAATAATAATATTTTTCTGACATATGTATGTTTCACAGTATGGCAAATATATGGCCAAAACTATACGGACACCACATTACTGAATCATGCATCCCCTGCTTTATGGTCTATTTGACTCTAAATGGGACCATAATTTACTAAATGAACATCATGCTGTATTGAAGAAGACTTGAAACTAGCGATTGAGACCATAAACTCATGTTTACAATGTTTACTGAGGTAATAAATCAAGTGAGAAGTGGGGTCATTTTCTCATAGACTTCTAAACAATCAGACTTATTTTTGCAATCAGAGGAGTCGCCCCCTGCTGGCTGTTAGAAAGAATGCAAGTTTAAGGCACTTCCAGGTTGGCTTCACTTCTCAGACCCGGAGGTTGCCAACTTGGTCCAACACTGATTTTGGGAGATACGGTCTGGCTCGCAGTTGGCCTTCTAGTTCATCCCAAAGGTGTTGGACAGTGTTGAGGTGCAGGCTCAGTGCAGGCCAGCCAAGTTCTTCCACACCAAACTGAGAAAAACATTTCTTTATAGACCGGGATTTGTGTACAAGGGGGCATTGTAACGTTTAAACAGGAAATGGTGTTTCACAAATTATTGCCACAATGCACACTATTATTTAAAATATTGTGGTACTGTAGCATTAAGATTTCTTTTAAATGGGATGGTTTGGCCTGTAGTCCAAATTAGAGATGTCTCAAGCCGATCCTAAGGATCTGTATGAGGGCCGATCTGGGCATAGTTTAATGGATTAGTATCAGCTGAAATACAGCAGATCAGAATCGGATCCTTTCTTTACTGTACTCTGTACGGCTGCACAATTAATGGAAATTTTATTGAAATCGCAATATGGCCTACTGCAATTTTCAAATCGCAGGAAGCACAATATTTGTTAAAGGCAAATTAATTTAAATATTGTGATGCTGCCGAGATGTCCTGGTCGATGCATCATATTTTAAAGACTTAAGAAAACAAAAATCCCACTATTATCATTTTAATATGTTTTTCAATGAAAATGAGAATAATCATGTAAAAATTATAATTCCCTCTAATATTGCAAATCATCACAATAGCAATATCAGTCAAAATAATCACAATGAGCTATTCTTCTCTGTGTTTTGTCCACCTCAGCCCGCTGGTGTCGCAGAGCTGCTCTCTGTAATGACAGCTGGCTCTACAGTGCAGCAATTAACCGCACAAGTCATTGAAAATTAGAGTGTGTGAATGTGAAAAATGATTAGTTCGCACCGGTGACACACCAGGGACACTGACAAAGCTGTTATCTCTCCTCTCTTATTAGCAAAGAGCAGTGTACACAACATTCAGCAAGCAGCTTCTCATTTCAAGCCAACACTGACCTTCACTTTCACCGGACAAAATGACAAACGCCGCTGCATCACCGTGCATCACTTTGTAACTCCAACAGAGTGATACGTCTTCGCTCTAGCTGATTGCGTCAATTCTGTTTTGTTCACAGGCTTAGAATTTCAGCATTTTACAGTAGGGGCAAGGCCACTTGAGCTTTGGTGTTGTAATTGTTTGAGGGTATCAAGGCCAAATGCCAGGGCAGCAAGGCCATCAAATAAAACAATGATTGAACTCATTTTTCTGTGATATTTGTGCTTCTACCATAGCCTAACATATGCAAAGTAGATGTTGTTTATTGATTTCTTTTTTCCATCCATCCATCCATTTTCTTCCGCTTATCCGAGGCCGGGTCGCGGGGGCAGCAGGCACGTTTTCCAGCTCTTCCTGGGGGACCACTAGGCTTTCCAGGCCATACGAGATATATAGCCTCTCCAGCGTGTTCTGGGTCTATCCTGGGGCATCTTTTTTGTCTGTTTTAATTGTATACTATCCACCAAAACGTACAGTTGCATTCTCCTGTGGTGCACATGGGCTTGTCTGCTGCTGCTGTCATGGAAACACATGAAGATCCCAACAAGCAGTTTTTTGTGCTGATGTTGCTTCTTGGGGCATTTTTGGAACTTGGTAGCGAGTGTTGCTAGCAAAGACAAATTATTTTTTACACGCTATATGCTTCAGGACTCTGCAATCCCATTCTGAGAGCTTGTGTGGTCTGCGGCTTCATGGCTGAGCTGCCGTTGCTCCTGGGTTATTTCATTACATCACAGTAGCAGCCCTTAAAGTTGGCAGGAGTGAATCTAGGAGGGCAGGAATTGACTTATAGGTAACGGTAGCAAACTATGACAGTGCCACTGAACTCTCCCTTTAAGGTACATTTTGAACAGACAAAAAAAGTGTGATTAATTTGAGATGAATTGCGATTAACTATAGACAATCACGTGATTAATCGTGATTCAATATTTTAATCAATTGACAGCACTAAGATATATATCCATATCCAATTTTGCAAAAGAACTTTTAATGTAATCAGCTAGAGTCTGGAGTTGGAGCACTGAGCTGACAGACTGAACATACATGCCAACAAGAATGTTTGTGATTCCTGTTGTGCTGCATTATGTATGAGAGTCTTTGTACTCTTGTTTACTTTATTACCCTCCTCCTCAGCTGGCAGCACAGCGCTCAGTTGACAGTAGAGGTCAGAGGCTGCTGCTCCTGGATGGGCCAGGGGAGGATAAGCCGGCTGATGTCATCCTGAGACCTAAGAGGAGGCAGACTGTAATCCCCCGTCTCTCCTCACATGTTATCAGGGAGAAGAACAGCATCCGAGACAAACAGATATTTGATGGAGAATCTGTTTTAAGAAACCTGCTTCCGACTTCACCCGTCTGCTTGAGATTGCAGGCCATTAGCTTTACAGTCTCATCTCCTTAAAAAGTTTCAAGCTTACTTCTTCTGAGGGAGTTGTTTGTGTCGGCAAAACGCCGAGCGAACGGCAGGGCCGATAAGCCTGAGTACTCCCAGACTGACGAATCAGCACTCTGAAACTAAGGGTGGAGTAATCGTGACTTTTTATACACTTTGGCTCCGATTGTCATAGCTGTTTTTCTCCCTCTCTTGTTTAAATGAGTGTGCGTGTAAAGGCTGTCCCCCAGCAGGCCTGTTAAGCCATTATCAGTCCTGTCTGGGCTTTTATGTTTGCCCACAGTACACGACCGGCATTCCTCTGGGACAAAACTGCTGACTGCCTCAAGCTCACAACCTCAACCTAAAAGCTTATCGGTCGCACTCTTCAGGCGGGGATTATGCAAATCAGGGACTCAGGTGAAGCATCAAACAGGCTTGGAGTTTTAACGGACTACTGTGTTTTCACACGGGGGCATCTGACATTAGCATGTGTGCAGTGTGGCGGCTAACCACGTTTACCATGATTCCACAACACCTGGATTTTCAGTTACAGTGTATTATGCATGTAGCTTTACGCTTTTTTCGCAGATGCTTAATTCTCACCTTTTCACCTCTCTCTCTGCCAGTGTAGAAGACGATGCATTTTTATCAGGTCTGTCAGTGTTTCCCACAGGATGTGTTCAGACGGGGGTTTCTTTGAAGACTATTCTTTTTACATTTTAGAGTTAAATCCATCAATCAGGTGCACTTTGAGAGTAAATGTACTCAAATTTTGAGGTGTTTGTACTCTACTTGAATATTTCCACTTTATGTAACTTAATAATTCTACTCCACTACATCTCAGAGGGGCATATTGTACTTTAAACTGCAATACAGTTATGTGCCAGTACTAGTTACTAGCTACTTTGCAGATTCAGATTCTTAATACAAAATAGAAATCAACTAATAAACTGATATATTATTAAGTAGTGTAGTCGGCAGGGTTAATTTCGTTAACGAAAACTATGACGAAATATGTTCATCGACCTTTTTTCCATAAGACGAGACAATGATGAGACAGCACCGATGTCATTAAACACTAACAGTGACGATATCAAACATGCAATATCGTTGCCGAAAAAAAACGAGACTAAAATCTCTCTTTATTTTTGTCACCTTCTGTTCCCCTCTCTCTGTCACTCTCTCTCTCTCTGTCTCAAACACGCTGCGGCGGGTTCAGGTGGTTGAGTAACGTATATTTTGACATGTTGGGCGGGCAGATTGGCTCTAATAACGGACCGGTACGTGCCGGTATATTTTTATTTGTTTGTACACATACAAAAATGAGCTAAAACAATAAAAATGTAGCTAATGGTATACAGGCCCCTCATAAACAAAGAACAAGATAAAACCTCCAGTAGGGGAGAAAACTGGACTACCGTATCATCACTTTTTTAATGCACTCATAGTTAAAATTGCTACTTAACTTCACCCGGCCTCAGATGGCACCAGAACTAATCCATCACTCTCAACGATCTGTCATGTTTAAAACTGCATGAGATAATTGAATTAAAGATTGACACAGTTCTCACATCAGCCACAAGTCACTGAACTCGTCTCAGAGCTCACTGTCTGCACTGGCTTCATTAAAATGTTACACGCTAACGCTCAGCAGTGTCTCTCTTTCTGTCACCATCCTACAAATATGAAATTATCAGGCCACGCAACGCTGAAACAACATAATGTAGTCTCTCCAGCACTACAATCATTTTACAGAAAACATGATTACATGTCACATTGAGATATCTCAAACCATCTGGTTTCAGTTGGGCATCCAATCGAGCAGTGAGCGAAACTCTGATAAAGAGACAAGAGTAGATTTACAGGTTTATTGGTCTCCCGCTTGTGTCTTCATGAAGTCATCCTATAACAATATGAAGTTGATATTATGCCTTTTATGCTTTTGCTTATGCAACTGAGCTTTCAGAGGTTGTTGCGGGCTCAGTTTTAAAGCTAGAGTGAAGATACTGACATCATATCAAACAAGAAAACCTACGGAATCTATTAGTACCAACGATGCCATACTAGCTTGTCGAGAAGGAGGCTAAATAACACCCAAAGTTACGCTACATTTTGGTGAGGAAAAACTGGCATTGCCATTTTCAAAGGGGTCCCTTGACCTCTGACCTCAAGATATGTGAATGAAAATGGGTTCTATGGGTTCCCACGAGTCTCCCCTTCACAGACATGCCCACTTTATGATAATCACATGCAGTTTTGGGGCAAGTCATAGTCAAGTCAGCACACTGACACACTGACAGCTGTTGTTGCCTGTTGGGCTGCAATTTGCCATGTTATGATTTGAGCATATTTTATGCTAAATGCAGTACCTGTGAGGGTGTCTGGACAATATTTGTCATTATTTTGTGTCGTTAATTGATTTCTAATTATAAATATATACATACATTTGTGTAAAGAAAGCATATTTTCCTTCTCCCATGTTGTTAAGAGTATTAAACACTTGACAAATCTCCCTTTAAGGTACATTTTTAATGATAAAAAAATAGTGTGATTAATTTGCAATTAATCATGATTAACTATGGACAATGATGTGATTAATTGCGATTAAAGATTTTAATTAATTGACAGCCCTAGTTCTCAAAGTTAACAGTCGCAGGTGAGTTTTCTTAGGTGTTAAATTTGGAGTATTATTTATTTTTCTATTTGAATTTACAATATTTATTCTCTGTGACCTTTTAACATATGGGAGACAAGTTGAGCTGTTTCCGTTCTTCGGGACCTGAACATAGCGGGGTTGGGTGAGGAGTTGTGCTGGATTTTGTGAAAGTAAAGATTAGACCCTATGTGCCAAGTGCCCACTGTTCCAGCTCCAGTCAGAATCCATCCCCTGCTGCTGGACTTATTTTCTCAAGCCAGCGATCTCTCTCATCCCTGCCTGAACTGTGGAGGCTCCGATTTGACAAAGTTTACTTCTGAAACTCTCCCTTTGTCTCAAATTCCCATATTTCTTGTACCGTTTTTAGAAAAATTCTCCTCTTTAATCTCCACTCAGAGAGGATAAGACAATCCCTCCTAATCAAGGCCGTACAAATTTCACACGGCCTCATCCGTGTCAGGAGATTCTCCTCAGCTCCTCCTCTCTACACCTCCGCATTTAAAGCCATGACATGCTCCCGGCTAGTTGTTATTTAAACCGACCGTTTCCGTCACCAGTTTCATCTCTTCATACGAGCACAGGAATGTTAAATCCAAGTCGGGGGGAAATCAAGGTCTCTCTGGGTGTACTTTCCAACGCTGGCACGTAGAAATGTTTATGCTTAATGAGCCGCATGTAGAAACGGCTTCTGATCCATTTTAATGGTGAGATGGGCTCATAATGACCCTTGCAGTAGTGATATAGGAAATGATAAAATGTGAAATTAGGCCTGCTATGGATGTTGTCAAGGGAAGAACTAAGATATTACAAGATATCGATTCGGTTTGTACAAAGAGATAAAATGAAGTAGATAGAAAACGACTACGGTACTGTCTAACAAAGACATCTGTGAGATTAGTTTGTTGTGTCATTACTACAGAGAGAAGAAGGTCAAGTTGAAAGCCGCAGCAGTGAGCATTAATCCCAAATGACTTCTCAAGAACAACAAGAGAAAATGTTAAGAGATCAAAAGATGTGTCCTCCCGCTCCGCTCCAGGCTGAAATAATGAATTTTACAAGACAAAGGCAGCTGGTCTAAATATACACGAGATGCAGCCTCTAGATGCTGGTTCAGGTCCAAGTCCAGGTCTTCCCACACATTTAGGTTAAGGAGTTTTGAATTGAGCCACTTGGGCAGCAATTACACAGAGGATTTACACCGCCTCCACCAGGCTCCACCAGTCAAACGCTGTTTAAGTGAAACGTTTAGGGTGATGTGGAATTCATAAGAAGAAAAAGGCTTGTCTGAGAGACTTAACTAAGGGCCAGAAAGTCCCACTACACACATAGTGGAGGTCTTAATGGGTCCTTTTGGTTCCAAGTAATCGAGCCCGGACCTGAGACCCGAGTCAGTCAAGTTGGATTGATCAAAATTGGATCAGAAATCTAGACCCAGAATGCAAAAATGTTCAATTTCATAGAATTTAAGAGAAAGAAAAGCAGAAAATGCTCACATGTGAGAAGCTAGGATCATCAAATGTCATTTTTTAGAAACAAAACTCAGTCAAAACTTAGTATATGTCCGGACCATGAATGGTCAGTCTGTGAATTTGTGGATAAATTGTTACACAAATAGTCAGTGGTCATGTCTATAATGTTAAATCCAGCGGTACATGTCCACCAGGTCCGGCGAGGACACTAGGGGACGCGCTTGCTCCTCTCAACTGGCCGTTTAAACGGTGACGTACTGTACGCTACTATTGAATGCACCTGATTGGTCCCGGGTTTTCTGTTTGCTGTTTCAAACAGGAAACAACATGGCGGCCTGCTCGCCACAACAATTCATAAAAATATACTTCTGAAAACATTTAAAGTGAGAAATAGGCTATGCCACTGCTGAATCTCGTTTCATTTTAGAACTAGATCGCGTACTTTGACAGCTTGGTCCGAGTTTCGTGAGCGCTTCGTCGTGCTGGACGGGCTCATTTGCATAACGGACAGTCACTCAGTGACAGACCTTTGCGTTTGTAGGGCTGGCCCTCTGCGGTCCAGCCAAAAATACATAAAATATGTAAATGATTTATTATCAACATGCCTGAGACGTATTTCTATTATTCTGTCCATCCCATTTATGGGGGGAAAGGTAGACTAAGTAACCAAAATACCTCTCTGTATAATACAAAACGGTTGAACAGCACCACAAATTACATCCTCCAAAATGATCATAGAGTCGAACCAACACAAAATGTTTAATCGAGTTGTTGTGATACGCGTGTCGTTCAGCATCAGTCTGAGCGTCTCAGAGTTTTTCCTTTGTGCGTCAGTAATAGCTGCTTTTGACAAATGATTTAGGACAAGAGCTGAACTATTGACTGCTTCAGAAGACTGAACTGGAGCACAAAAGGAAAAAACAACTATAGTACACGACAAAAGAGCAACAAACGTTGCTCAGTCGCCTCGGGCTACTCTGTCAAAATTCAGTATGTAGCAGGTCACATCAGGACAAGACTGCTTCCCTTCTCCCTCCTGTTATTGGGGTCATTCAAAACCTCATTTTACCAAGTAGAAAATAACTTGATATTTAGCATGTTTGTGCATTGATTCTCTTGCAGATCACATTATTGCATCCATACATCTCAGCCTGGTGTTACACTGCTGCTGCTGAAATCAATAGAGTTTCGAAATTATTGAGCAAAGGCGTTTTCTCACAAACTTCACACATGCAAGTCCAGTGTGAATTTATTCAGAAAGGGTTCACAGCAGAAAAAGATGTGAGAGCTGTGAACAGACCTCTTCCTGTGCTCTGTGAGAGAGGCAGGAACTCAGCCTTCATGTGTTTCAATTCTTTTTCTCTTTCCTGCTGCCTTCCAGCTAGACTCATGTAGCTCTCTCTTTCCCTCTGATGTGTATCGCAGAGGTTTCTCTCGTCTTTTAACCTCCTCCGCTCCAAAAAAGAGAAGGTTGGGACAACATTATTACGGCTTAAATTATACCTCAGCTTTCAGCATTTGTAACAAAAGTTAAGGATAATTTAAATGTGCGATGGGGATCTGTACTTTTTGTTGGCTGAGAAGGCAGAGAGAAGTTTTATGTTGCAGCCTATTAATTGTTCACAACCTACATCTATAACCTGAAAGTCACATAAACACAATAAAAAAATAGGTGTAGCATACTTTTTCATGAGCTACTTAATCCAAATTGTGGAGGCCCTGATGCTGAACTATTAAATTATAGGCTTAAATTACTGATATGAAATGAAAAATGAAATTCCTACTAAGCTGTAAATTAATATTCCCCTAATATTCCTGTTTCCACTTCCGTGCATACTCCGATTAACGTAACTGGTGGTGGACTTGTTCGACCCTGCGAACACAGCCTCCCTCTTTCATTCCTTCAACCACCTTCTTGAAAAGGTCGCTGTTGGGATATTTGAGTATATCCAAAAACCTGTTGACATCCAAGTCTTGTTTAGGTGTGTTTCAACTTCCAACCAGAAATGTGGGCTTCTCTTTTGGGCATGCATCTCTGCAAACTGTTGGCTAGTTGGTTTGTGTTCAATGCACAGAACTGGTCGTAAACAGGCAAAGAGGCCGTGTGTCACAAAGTGCCGTAAAAAAACCCAATTGAGACACATGTTCTGAATGCGCTGTATACATGTCCAAAGAATGCTCCCAAAACCTGAATAATATCGGCGTATCCCACATGTATTAATTGAAAAATGCTACATACGGAATAAGGCCTTATTCAGAATATCAAACTAAGAATGCTGTTTACATGACCCCTATCAAATTCAGAATATCGTCGTATTCGGAATAATAGTGTAACGTATTAGTGTGCATGTAAACGTAGTCAGTGAGTTACAGATCGGTGCTTTTCTGAAATCACAAATAATCTTGCAGAGAGCGTCATTTGAGGCTTTTTTGGCAAGTAACTTAAGGCATCAACAAATGTCTGCCAATCATCAGTGTTATTTTTTCATTTTAACTTTCAACAGTCAGCTCCACCGAAGAAGCCTTTCCTTACTGTAGATGTTTTGCATATACCCTCCAAACATTAAACGTCTGCCAAATTTGCTATTATCATTTCCTCTTTACAAAGTACCCATGAATGAACAGAAAGCTATCGCTGGATTACATTGATACTGAAGAAAACTTAAAAACCTCATGATTCTTAGGTAAGTTCTGGAGCCGTAAGGAGCACAGCTCTTTTCTGTGATTTCTGTGCAAATTGAAGGACGTTTATTCGTGATGGAGAGCAGATATAATGATCGCTGAATCTAAAAATATGTGTTTAGATCTGACTGAGAAATGACCCAGAGAAGGAGCCTGATTGTTGAGGCAAATTGCGGCAATCAGGCACCAAGGGTTCAGCAAATCAGCAGGCCAAATTACAATAACTAATGTCCCGTTATTTCTTTTTTTGTTGTTAAAAGCTGTAAGTTGAAAGCATATATAACAGCTCAAACAGTACAATGAGAAAAAAGTTTGGTGATAATAGCAACACAAAAGACAAAAACCTTCCCAAAGCCAAGTTTGTCCAAACGAGCAACAGTCACTGTAACACGGAGAGCGTGACTTTCTTCTTTTGCTGCTGGCAGCGTTTTCTTATTGTTCCAGGCTGTGTGCCCGCTTGTTTTCTGAGCTCTGCTTTTTTTCCACTGAGAGGATGCTGGCAGTAATGCCAGTGGTCACAGGGTCCCTCCAATAATTTATGTTGGTCCAAGGATCGCAGTAGTCATAAGTATGCAGGACGATACACTATTAGAGTTCAATTATTAAATTGTGAGTGTGGCCTTCTCTTCTGCCACTTTAATTTCAGAACACTTTTGTAACAATCAAAGTTATTTCTGCCTTTAATTCTAGTTAAATTCTGACCCGACTTCATGCACTATAAAAAGAGTCATTACCTCTACCATCTATTTTCCATTTGTGCATTAAGTAAAGTCAAAGCCACTGTCTGTAGCTAATGCTCTCTTGTTGGTGAGAAATGAGTTGTTGCTTACATTATGTGTTTTTAAGTTTGGCTATATTTTGGCTTCTCCACTGCTGTTTGCAAAAGCTGATTTTATTAGTTTCTGTTTTGCATTTGCAGCCAACAAGGAAAAGGTTGGAAATTATGAGTGCCATTACCGATAAGGGCTCCCGTGTTAGTGTGTATGTGTGCGTAGGCATGCTTGTGCTTTGAAACTGCATGATGCAAGCCTCTATATTTGGGGGATTTTAATGCATAGTAGAGAAGTCACACTTATGGAGTGGAGTTAAGAGAGGAAGGAGAAAAAAAAAAGAGCCCAGAAGCCACAATATCGAGTCTCAGAGGTTCAAAGAAGATTGTGTTGGTTTGAAGCTGCGGTGAGCGAACGACTCATAAGGAGTCTCATTCCAAATTTCTTCATTACCACGCAGGACTAAAAATCTGGCTTCTTGCAGTTCATCAATCAATATTTAAAAACACAGATGGTTGCTCTGCTGAAAAACAGAGCTTTTTTTGCGTGAAAAGGTCTTAAGAAGACTCATAATTCATTAGCAACTGTTTAGCTTTTCTGCCAACAGTCGTTTTATGAAACGAGATGTCATTTTTTCTGAAATGGTGCATTTCTTATTTTAGAACCATGTCAGTATTTTTAAATGGAAGCGCCGAAATGGAAAAAATACAGTGAGCGCTACAGTACATGTAGATTAGTTTCTGGAGTGATAACTGTTGATTATCTGGGTCAGGATGATCCACTGTCATGTCATGTGTTTACAGTAATCTATACGTATCAAAACATTAGTTCACATTAAAAAAGAATGTCGCATGTGATCGTACTTTATTCTACATTCCAGAAATTGAACTCGCATCGCCTACTGATCATATAAGTACAGTAAATATTCACGTTCAGTTAGTGATGATATGGACAATCTGCAGGAATCTATGTTGAGGTTACATACAGTAAGCTTTATGACTTAAAGGCCATCAGTCCTATCAGTAAGAAAAGGATTATACTCACACAGTTAATTGGTGAGATCTCAGTGTGGTGACATTTCTAAAAATAAGTCCAAAGGAAAAGAAACTTGAGAAGTCAGACACTCAGACAGGTTGTTAATGAACCTCCAGCTGAGCCACAGCTTATTCGTAATAGAAAACTAAAGGAGATTTAAAAATAATCACCCAAGTGTTCATTGTGAACATCCATCACAGCTCTGGTTCCTCTTTGTCCAACCATACTTGGTTATTTTATGGTAATCAATAAAAACAATGACCAAAGCAACAAAAAAATAGGACCAAAGTTGTAATAGTAAACCAGAATGATCCTTCGTGGTGTTGCATTTTTAAGCAAATTGTTCCTGCAGATAAAGGCTCTTATCATATTAAACAGACTGAACACAGTGTGCTGCATCTAAAATCCAAAAGCATCCAATTAATTTTCAAGTACAACCAATATTTACATAAAAACTTAAAATCCTGAACACAGAAGTGTGTGAGAGAGGTGCGACATAGAGGGTGCAAACAGGAGAATTGGACGATAATGTGAACAGAAGCAATATACAAACCCAGGTTTCAGGTATGGCCAGAACGTTTTGTGTCTAATTATGGATTTCTTAAGTAAGTAGTCGTGTAATAAACAGGATAATGTACAACAAGCGGGGGTTTATTTCACAACAATGACTATCCCTTACTTGTCACACGTTTTCCGTAGTGATGTTACGTTATTTCCGTACATATTTTACTGAGTTTATGTAATTATTTCAAGCCCAACCATGACGTTTTTCCTAAACCTAACCAAGTGGTTTTGTTCCTTCCCACTGGTACTGCACCTTAATAGATGCATATTCACATAATATTTATATTCACGCCTCGGTGAGGCGAAACATGACACTGACACGCTGTCCTCTGGTGGACAGGCAGGTCTATTACGCGCTTTGTCGTGATATCGGGTTGTACTTTTATACTAAGACATATTTGACAAAACAAAATCATTAATAATGCAGATATGGTCAAATAGCATTTGTTAACACAACTGAATATAAATAACAATGAAGTCATTAAGATGAAGACAATATCATGATATGAAAATGACCAAAATCCCCAAAGACATTAGACAGGACATTAGTAAAATATTAATTTACCACCCAGCTTGAATAGTCCGCTGCAGTCAATGGTGCCTCTGTGAGGCCGATAATGTGTTTGTAAAGAATGTTTTCATGGATGCATTGATTCAGCCCCGTGGTAATTTATGAGGCTGCAGTTTACTGTGGATAAGCCATATTTCTTCTTTTAATTATCACCGCCGCCACCAGAAGGGTGAGCGAGTTTTCACCGACTGACCCGCTGCTTCAGTCATCACTTACAGTGAACCTGCATGATCTCACAGATGAGGTCTGACCTTTGTTCTGTGTCCTCCAGGTTGTAATTGGACCCCACCAGGAAAGAAAATCCTCCCCTTCGACACTTTCATTAAAGCTGGACCACAAAAACAATTCTACTCAGAAATGTCACCGGGGATTAAGGCTTAGTCTGACTGAGACATCATTAGTTTTTACATCCTGTGTTCTGGGCAGCTGAGACCTCCTTTCTCCAGCTGACAAAAGCACACACCTAAAAACTCTAAACTACACGCACACACACACACAGTGGTGTCACAGTGTGGAGGGCAGTGAATGGCACTTTGGAGCCTCAGGTTTTCCTGTCATCCCTTTCCATTCCTGCGTGTGTTGATGTGGATGACGGCCTGGACCTTATGTCACAGCCATTTCTGCTTCAGCTGGAGGCCACCTCCTTTTTGAAGGCGGATCTGAAGGTGCCGGGTGTCAGATGTTAATCCAGCAGGACTAATGGCAGCCAGCTCTCCACCCTCTCTAACACACACACACACACACACATATACAGTACACACACCCGATTCTCCCCATGCCTCTCAGGGTCACTTACTTCTTTGGTTGCTGCTGCTGCCTGTGCTCTCCCACTGTTAAGCCTTCGCAACGTCCCCTCCAGCTGGAGCCTCGGCTCAGCAGCTGGCTCCGACACAGATAGAGACAATCGATGGATAGATAGCGGCGCTTTGCTTTCCTCTCTGTGGGTGCTGGACGGAACAGAGCGGGCTGTTTATAATGTAATCTCACCAGGGAAGGAAAGATTTAATTGCGAGCCACTTTGCGAACACGACTGCATGATCAAAGCTCTCAACTTTCCGAACTTTCTGAAATATAATACACAATATTTTACAGTTAGAGCTGTCAATCTGTTTATAGTTTTTTCGATCCATACTCTTATATATATTTTGGATTTGCACCTTATTGTTGTCTTAGACTTTCATATTTGCACTCTTCCCACTTTGTATTGCAACTGCTGCACAGCAATTTCCCTCGGGATGAATAAAGTTTTATCTTACCTTATGACGAATCAAAGTGGTTTGCATCAGATCACATTACAGTAATTCAGGGACACGACGTAACGATTACCGCAATTATACTACACCCCCCCCGTGGCTGAGTAGTTAGACCCTGCGCTGTACTGCAGACTACTGTGATACTATGAACGTGCCCTGATTAATTATCCATCTAATGGTTGAAACCAACACTTCCTCACCCTGACCTGCAAGAGCCCATACCAGTTAATCACCTGTGGGATTCCACCGGTCATGAATCACACGGGTTCAAATCACATTTAACAATACAAATCCAACAAATGGATTCAATTAGCTCGGGGGGGAAGGAACAGTGTGGGAGCCCCATTCACATTATACACATGGCGCTTTAATGATTTGGATTTCCCTCTTTCCATTAATCTCCCGCTTGCTCTTTTCTCTGTTTCTTATTCTCTCTCTCTCTCTTTGACTCATATTTCTTTCGCCGATCGGCCCCCTCACCCTCCCTGATCCACCACCTCTATGCCGGAGTATTACAGCATTACATTTCCTCTGCAGAGAACTACTCCATATGTTCTAGAAATAATTCATCACTGAAACAACATGCCACAGGCAGCATGGTGACTTTGAGCACAGCCCGTCCTCTCCCCCTAAGGTGCACCTGCATCAAAAAAACAGGAGAGAGTTTTAAAAACACAACATATCCGGCGACAGATCGATCGCGCGGGTTTTTTTTACAAGTTCCTGTGGTGTTTCGGGATGTGTGAACTTTGCAGTGGCTCACTCGTCCGCCGTGCTTCTTAGAAAGGCTGACAGCATCAACAGGGACCGCGGATGTGCGCCATGAAGAATTGATCTGTGTTGGACAGGAGATGAAAGAGGCGAGGCAGAAAGGAGCACGGGAGACGACAGACTTATAATTAAATTGCACAGATAAGAGGAAGATGAAAGGCTGTGAGAGAATAAGTGCTAAAAAAAGGTTTGACTGTTTGAATGCAGCAGCACTTTTCTATTGGAGATATGGGGAAGGTAAGAGGAGGACACTCGAGAGTCGCGAGCCCCCAGAACGAGTACGAGTAGGGTTCAGTTTATAGCAAGACATGTCCAACTGAAATTACAAAAGCTAGAGGAATTGTGTTTTTTTTCATAAGAAAATAAAGTACAAGTAATATATTTTCAGCAACAACTCTTCCAAACTAAACGATAAATAGAGTATGTCCTTTGTCATGGCCTCTAAAAAAGAGCCTTTATTTATTGCCAGTTTTTGAAAGTCATCCAAAACCATTAAAAGTGACTAACACAAAAATGATTCCTATGACTCCCACTGCTGTGGCTAAGAGTCAGTAATGTTTGTGAACAAAAACTACTTTAAGGTTAGAGAAAGAGCATGGACATGGATTAAGGACAACAGCATTGATTATTGTGTAGGAGACGGGATGCAAACAGTAGGTACACTTAACTGGCTGAGTAACAATCTGAACTACTGAGCGTGTTTTTCTCATTTGTTTGCGAAGTAGCTTCAGGCTGTTTTGCATTCAAGTCATGTTGTGAATCAGTGTCGCTGCGTTTTACATATTTCGTTTAAATAAAATGGTCAAAGTAAGTGCTTCCAAACTGCAACGATTAATCTAAGACTTAACTGCGTTTGATAATCCATAAATCGTTTTAGTAATTTTAATTCACTACACTCCCTGGTTCCAGTAGGGCTGGGCGATATGACCAAAATCCTCTATCTTGATATAGGTCATTTCATATCGTGATAATAATCTATATCACAATATAGCAGGTTTTCTGGTCATTCAGTAAATAAATGGTCTTTATGAAATAACCTCATGGTAAAGCTTATTTTTGTATACTCCTGTGAGTATTACTTGATAAATGAAAAGTATTTTCTCATTTAAATAAAAACAGTCTTCTGAGAAATTTGAGTCAGTTTGTGCTTGTTTTTATCAGTTTAGCCGACATAATTCTGTATCACGATATCTCGATGATTTAATCACGATATGATTCCATTGAAAGATGATGAATTATCATATGGAAATATCGCGCAGCCCTATAGGCTCCAGCTTCTCAAAAGTGAGGATTGTGATGCTTTTATTGGCCTTTTATGACAGTAATATCATTATTTTAGAGTTTTGGACCATTGGTCAGTCAGAACAAGATACCAAAACTGTGATGGTCATTTTTATTTTCACTCTTTAGACTAAACGATTAATCGAGAAAATAATGGACAGATTGATTGATAATGAAAATGGTCGCTACTTGTAGCCCTGAAATACACACCCAATAGTGTGGAGACTGATTTGGCATGGAGAGGAGGTTGTGTTGCTCTGGCTTTATCTACAGTATTTGGCATGGAGAGGAGGTTGTGTTACTCTGGCTCTATCTATTTGGCATGGAGAGGAGGTTGTGTTGCTCTGGCTCTATCTACAGTATTTGGCGTGGAGAGGAGGTTGTGTTGCTCTGGCTCTATCTATTTGGCATGGAGAGGAGGTTGTGTTGCTCTGGCTCTATCTACAGTATTTGGCGTGGAGAGGAGGTTGTGTTGCTCTGGCTCTATCTAGTTTGCATGGAGAGGAGGTTGTGTTGCTCTGACTCTGTCTATTTGGCGTGGAGAGGAGGTCGTGTTGCTCTGGCTCTATCTGAGGATGCCTTATCCTGTACAGATTGTAAAGCCCCCTGAGGCAAATAAAATTGACTTGACAAGACTGATATCTCCATTAAATCCTAATCTTTCCGTAGAGTGTATTTTATTTAAGTTCTCGTATGGCTACGTGAGTTTAGACACCATTTGGCTTCTTTTGTTAAATAGTATAGTTTTTGTATATTACTTCCGACGATCATGTATTATATTGATATTCATTTTCAAATGACTCCCGGCCTTACATGATACCTAATATATTGTTTTTCCTGTTAGACACTCATTAGTGGTTTCATTAGTCGGGGAAACACTGTTGTTGCAGCAACACATTATGCATTTAATTTCAGTCGAGCCTTCAATTAGCATGGAAGTAATGATCATTTATGACTCATCTGGATTGTTGAACTCATTGCAAGTCTTATTCAGTGGCTTGTTGTGATGAATGGAAACACAGAGAGGCTGTCAGTGAGAAATGGTTTGGAAAAAATATTTGTCCCTTTCCTCTTCCATATGGTTATTTCTTGATTTCCATCAGCTGTCAGCTGGAGACGAGGGGATCGGTGGGAGGTTTGGGAGCGCTGTGACGGCTTCACGTCTTCAGTTTGTTCACTTCAGGGCAGGGTGAAGAGAGAAACAGCTCTATTATAGACCCGTCGCCCTCCAGACTGTGAATAGCCTCGCTGTGTATTCATACCACAGACGATTACCTTTAATCACCTTTAATGTTGGAGCCACATACAAATTGCTGAGGTTAAAGTGGTTCTATGTGGTAAATGAACAGGTTAGCCCATGACTTTGAGCTTCAGAGAAAATCAATTACATACTTAATGAGGACTAGACTGGATGGCCTAAACACTGTTTCATGCTGGAAGAGTCACACATTTATTTATACAGTCTGACTCTCGCCTTTCCTCATCTTAATCTCCCTCCTTGCGTCTTTCTTCTGTCATTCCCTACTTTTAATTTGACTCATTTTTCCAGTTTTTCTCTTATCCCTGGCTCTATATTTAGCTCCATTTCCCTTCATCTCTCTGCCAGGGTTTCTGATTCAGAACTCACTCAGGTATTAATGTGACTTTTCCATCACTTTTCCATCATCTGCTCGTCTCAGTCTTCGCGCTCTCCTCCCTCGCCCGCCGAGACATCATCGCTCGCTTGTCATTTCGTCTTCTTTCCCCTTCATTTAAATGACACAAACTTTGTATCATCGCGCCATCTCTCACAGTGAGAGTGTTTTCCAGTTGTTGGAGCAAATATTGAGATGAGATGGAGGGACACGGAGGCCCAGACAGATGTGGGAGGGAAATGGCGAGATAAGGTAGAGAAGTGAGTCTGACGGGAAAGAGGAGAACTGGAACAGATAAAAATGAAGGACGGAGAGCAAAATCAAAATGAAAGTGAGTGAAGGTGAACTTGTGCATGACTGTGTCTCTCAAAGCTCCCCTCAGTGAGCAAGGTTAGACTGCTGTAAGATATGCTTTGTCTGAGTTACACAACACTGGTGCTCCAATCCAGACAGGAAGTGTTCAATAATAATTTCTATTCCATACTTTAGCTTGTCAGAGAAACATGAAATTCATGGCGCTGGTGAAGGCCAGCTGTCAGTTGCTCTCTTTCAAATACTTCCTGCAAAGAAATCCAACTAAAAGAATACTTGCCGCCACCATTTCTTGATGAAAATGATTCAAATCTGAAGCATTTTTACAAGGTCAAGTCAAATAAAATCAATGTTTAAACAAACCTTTTGGTTCCAAAGTTGGAAAAGGACTTTGTCGTGAATGCAATGCTTGCTGCAGCCTACTATAGTATTCAAGCCAACTCTCTCCGATCGACCATTTTTTCTATCTAATCAAACAGCTAAAAGTCACGACACAGCACAACACGGCACGGTAGGAAGCACTTAGGTTACCGTATAGACTTAATGAAGTGGAAAAAAATCTGTTCCAGAGGTGCATTCATCTTCATGGCCAGCTAATTGCACAGGCTAGTGGTTACTGACTGAAATGTACTCCATCAGAGAAAACACAGATCCTCAGAGATTCCCAAAGTTTCTCACTGGAAGTTAAGCTACGTAAGTTCTTTCAGCAGCTTTACAGCTGAACAAGCAAAGAAATATTTGGCTCTTTAGTTGCTAAATGCTCCACTATGTTCACCAGCTGGTCTCTAACGGTGTCTGTCTGCTGTTTGCTGCTGAGCAGGTAGTGTACCGTTGGGTTTTAGAGCTTTTCCTCTGTAAACAGGAGCCTGCTTCCAGTCCGGTCGCACTAAATGGCGTATTAATGATATGGTAAATCGCAAGTAATTTTGCGTGTAATCAGAATGCCGTTTTTTGCTTTTGACGTGTACATACATGTAGTCTGTATTGACTGCAATGTAAACGCAACCGCGTAAATATGCTATGGACGTGTCAGGGACGGCGTGTCAATATATACGCTCGTTACATGTAAAGTGTCCTTTCAAAATAAACTTCCGTTTTCACAGGAAGTTAGGTCTAGGCAACACAACCACTTAGGTTCGGTCGTGGTTGACGTTAACTTCACAGACTAGCGACTCACGTGACTTACAGGGCTGACGACACTAACGAGTCACATGACTTCGCATGATCTAACATGTTAAGCGTGTTCATCAGTCTTTTGTTTTGAAAGTCAAAAGTTTTGTAGATGTTTTCTTCATGTGCTTGTGTTTTCTTAAGTGGTGCTCTCTGAGCTTCCATCCCAAAGCCTTTTATACATAAACCTCTGGTATGTAAGTATGCAAATATATGCCTGTATGTTTGCGTACGTGCTTGCTGAGTTAACTGTGATACTGAGCTGCTCTCAGCTTCCACAGCTTCAGATTGTCTGTTGTTTTCTGGTTCACGATTGTTTTGCTTTTCACAAAACGTCAAAAAAACTGACTGAGCTCCCAAACCCAACAAAACCTTCTTATTTAAATCCTTCAAAACAAAAGAGAAGAGGGTGAGATGCAGCAGGTAGCGAGGAGGACAGTGGAGGAGTGGATGACAGCATTGACAGTAGCCCCGAGCAGCGGGGGTATCAAGCAGAGTTTTGTCGTTATAAGGAGGACTGAGCTGTCTGACACTGTGTCCTCAGTGCTGCAGTTCAAACTGTTAGTCCAACCCTCAGGTTTACAACAGAAACACTTGGAATAATAAAGGCTACAGATCGCTTAAAAATATAAATTTATGTATGTGGAAATCAATTATTTTCTGTACAATATTTACATTAACACTGTTAAAGCATGTTAACCTTAACTGAGTCATTTTATTATGAAATACTCAAATGAGATACCAAGAAAGAAAAAAACACAGAAGGTCTTGTAAGGTTAATTTAATCGCAGTGTTTTAAATTAAAGTGGATCGCTTCGCTGTTATCAAGTTCAACATTCATGAAACAAACACCCACTTTTATCCTGTTTTCACGTCTCGTCTCTTGCTTTGTGGAGAAAAAAAAACAGGTTTAAAGGACTCCATGCAAGCTTAATTTTTGATCCTGAATCCCAAATGATATTGGTTGAATGATTTAGCTCTCCCTTTATGCCCAGTGCATTTCTGGGCCTCATGTATCCTAATATTAGAAGGATGTAAGACTGTTGCCAGTCGCCTGCAGCCAACAGTCTGCTGTCACCCACGATTTGAAGAACAATTTGTGACCGCTTAGCTATGCAGCGAGGCAGGCTGAATCGTAGGTACAGAATCGGCCCAGACACCCAGACGCTGGAGAAACAGGCACACGCATCCAGATATATTTTATTTATGTTTTATTTCTGTGACTTTGTACACAGAGCGAGTGACAGGAAGCATGAGGAGGGGGGAAGCGGTGGCTGAGGAGGAACGTGTGCCAGACAGAGAAGCAACGTTTAGGACATTGGGTTACGTTTTCCTTTTGAAAAATCTATGGCAAATGATCAAACTGCATAAAGTTGTATCTCTTCACTATCTACGATGAGTCTTCTTCGGATTATATACAGGGAATTACCACATTTATTGAAGCAAGTGTAGTGGCAACAAAAAGTATATACAACCCCCGCTTCCACTGTAAAACGTTAGCACTGAATCTTAACAGAAATGCAAAAAGCTGAGGGATAAAATGAGCAGATGTGAAGCTAGAGGACAAAGCAACACCACAAAATGTAGCTTTGATCCATCTGCTTGTTGAAAATGCATACAGGAATGCCTCAGGTTGATCCAGTATAGACACAGAAACATATATTTTTTTTTTTTTACTACCTGTACTATTTTTTTCTCTTCGACATCATATCAAGGAGGTTGCCACATCCCGTAACGCCAGCGTTCATGTGTTCAATAACTTAAAGAGCAACCGCCACTTTTCTGTCAGAGCTGTCTGCAGTCTGACTTCTGCGTCTGTGGAATCAAAAGATGGCTTCATTATCGGCTGTTCAAAGAAATGCTGCAAGAAAGAGGCAATAAGGTTTAATTTGAATTTGGGATTTCGTGTTAAATTTTTAGTGTGTTTGGCAACTTTGGAGCGCTCCCCCCTTTTATCTTTTCATATTTTTTTGTTATGAGTTTCGAGTGTTCCTGCGAGAGAGGTTTTGTGTTGAGCGAGAGCGTGTGTAGTTAATAACTTATGCAGCAGGGGTCTCTGGATGGGAGGTTGTTTTAATGATTTAATGGGCCATTCAAAGGATTCATTCCACTGGGAGCCGTGGCGGCTATCTGAAAGATATGAGGCTGCCATTTTATAGCTGGCAGGGATTCAGAAGGACTTCTTTCTCCACACCAGGCTTTTCCTGTGTTTACCCTGCATTTGCCCCCCGTAATGTTTTTCATGTTACACGTTGAATATTGCACATTTCCAGACTGGAGTAGCTCAGCAGAGTTTGATCGGGCTTTGTTGCACATTTCGACATCTCCCCCCGGAGGATTTTTACTTCCTCCTTAAAAAGACCTCACACCTAGACACTTCTCCTCCTCAAGGACATAAAAAGGCTGCTAGATTTTTTGTCTCACTTCTTCCTCCCGAGTTCATCACGTCCCCCGTCTCAATCCCCTTTTGGAAAAGCAGACAGTTTGATGCCAGAAAATCGCTTTTGCACATAAATGTGGAGATTTAGAAAAGGCGTGTGTTTCTCTGCTGGATCTGCAGTCACTCCAGGGGTGCCTGCACAGGTTCCACAGTATGAGAAACGTTTTCCCTGAAGTTTTGGAAGTAATTTGGAAACCAAACTGTGAAAGAATAGTTGCGCAGGTGATACTAGTATTCATACCTGTGGTGTTTATGTTCCGTAATTTAATTCCTAAAGGGAAAACATGTAATTAAAGAGTTTGGATGAGGTTTTCCCCTAAATCTTAGGGTGAGGGCAGCATGTAGCCGGGGAGACAAATGTGTGTGTGTGTTTTACAGTTTGGTAAGGCTCTAAATACCACGGTTGCTATTTAGTACGCTAAAACAGTATGTGAGATATTTTAGTATGTCCAAAACCTTAGTATGAAACCAATAGTAAGCAAATTGCATACTATTTCTGGTGAAATATTGCAGTATGCAACGCTGGACACTACGGTAGCATAAATATCCCACAATGCAATGCGGTAGTGATGACAACATTCATAACGGACGTTGACGGACAGCTCTGTAAAATCAATAACGTTTCAATTTAACTGTAAATATAAGCGTCGTAATGTATATTTTAAATTAATTTATTCTCACAAATCGTTGTTTTTGGTCACATGAGGTTGGCTGGGGTTACCACGGTTACACGTCTCCAACTAGCAAGGAGGCTCTCAGGAATTTGACGACGTAAATCACTGCTCAGTGCGTCTGAAAAGATACATACTACTTTTTATTCACACAAAAGTATGTAGTACACCTATTGAGTATGTAGTGCATAGCATGCGATTTCAGATGAAGCCCATGATAACCATGAGCTTGAGCTCCGTTGCTATGGAGAAGAAGCGAGTCAGAAGAATAAATTAGAGCTTTAGCAGAAACATAAAGTAATTTAGACCCAAACCTATATGTATCATATGTATTATTGGTTTCTACAAAGTGTAATCTTCCACTCGAAGTTGGTGGTGCATGCAACAGAGTTTTAAGACCAATCAATAACATTTTTGATCTAAATGCTCTTGTGATGTCACAGTGACGACATTTTCCCACCGCTTAATAAACGATTACACCGGACATTTTATAAGAAAAGATGGCGCCAGTACTTTTACTTCTGAACACCCGAAATAAGTCATCCCACATTTGAACTCTGTTGCTGTTGGCACACAGTAACTGTTGAAGACGACCCAGATGAGAGACATGATGCCTTGGATGACCTCTGTTACAGTGAACAGTGATGTGTTCGATCTTGACCTTTCATAATACCATTCAGCAGGAGAGGATCCACCCAGCGGAGGGACGTGTTTTTCACATTAAAATCTATTCCCACAGACCATTAACAGCTCTGTGAAGCTGCAGTCCGTGTACGGCACATTAATTCATCGAGGGTGACTTGGTGGCGCAGCAGATATTAATCTGGAGCTGCGTGTTGCCTTACATTTGCTGCTGCCCTCCTCGCTGTCCTGTCACCGGATTTGCCCGCTGCACAATGAGCCAAATCAGGGAGGAGGCCTTCTCTCTACTTATCGCCGCAGCGACGTAGAGCACGGCTGAGTCATCACGGCCGGCCCGTATCATCAATCGCCCCGCGGAGGGGGTTTTATCCCTGTCAGAGTTAAATGTTAATGACACCGCTGCCCAAGGTGCACCACTCACTATGCCTGACATTCACCTCATAGGAGAGCACAATCAGACCGCATCCGACCCAGACGATCCATCCACGCCCACACACATACCTGGCACTGACAGAGACTAGACGATATCATCTTCCTGTGTAAACCTCCGAGACCTCATTTTGTTCTGTGGGAGACTCAGACAAGAGCTTTAAACTCTCGTGTCTTATTCCCTTGAACGTCTCGTTTTGTGATGGGAGTGTTTTTACACACGGCCGATTTTAGTATGAGCCTTGTTATGTCTTCTGCAGGGCGGATTGTGTGCCTAATTTCAAAGGATGTTTATCTCGTCCTCGCCGCTGTATTTCACTCGCTTGTTACCTCTTTTCCATTTATCTCTCCCCCTCACTCTCTCTTTGTCTGACTGAATCCATGCTCAGGCCTCAGCAGATGTGACAGGACACTGAGCTCAGACTGGAGGTGCTGTTGATCCGCTGGTGAACGTAGGACAGATTGATTTTTTTTACTGCGATCAGGAAGCTGTGACAATCCGCACATTTAACGTTCTACAGACACTACCTCAGGTAGACATGAGAGGGAGGGTGAACAAAGAAGATGGCAGAGTGACAACAAGGAAACATGGAGACATGAAGAGGGAGGACGAGGGAGTGGTAGAGGGAAGCAGCAAGTTGAAGTGAGAGAAATGTGTTTTTTGATGTTTACATATTTTAGTTTTATACCCTTTACTTAAGAGGAACTCAAAAATGAGAGCACAGAGGGATGTTGTTTTTATTCATTTTCTAACAAGTCCTCCAAATGAAACCACAAAATACGGTGTTTGTCCATGCCCTCTAGAGCGACACATAGAAGCGTTCTGATCTGATGCCCCATCAGCAGGAACATAAAGAATGATTGTACATGGCAAGATGAAGGGATATGATAATACTTGTAAGCATGAATGCATTTTAGGGCTGTCAATCGATTAAAATATTTTTTATCTGTTCAAAATGTACCTTAAAGGGAGATTTGTCAAGTCTTTAATACTTTTATCAACATGGGACTGGGAAAATATGCTTTCTTTATGCAAATGTATGTATATGTTTATCATTGGAAATCAATTAACAACTCAAAACAATGACACATATTGTCCAGAAACCCTCAGAGGTACTGCATTTAGCATAACAAAATATGCACAAATTATAACATGGCAAACTGCAGCCCAACAGGCAACAACAGCTGTCAGTGTGTCAGTGTGCTGACTTGACTATGACTTGCCCCAAACTGCATGTGATTATCATAAAGTGGGCATGTCTGTAAAGGGGAGACTCGTGGGTACCCATAGAACCCATTTTCATTCACATATCTTAAGGTCAGAGGTCAAGGGGTCACATGGTTGGTACCAATGAATCATATGAACGATTGCGTTAATGCGTTAAAGAAATTAGTGACGTTAAAACAAATTTCTGTTAACGCGTTAGTATCGCGTTAACTTTGACAGCCCTAATGCATTTTTTTTCCATTGTAGCACTGCAGTTCATCAGGTATACGTCCTTTGACGAGCTTCAAATTTGATAACATACGATCTGATGCAGAAGGAAACCAAGATTTAATTTGAAGCATCTCGCTGACTGTAAAGACCTTTACACACCAGGGGCGTGACGAATAAACAACATGAAAATTCAAATATTTTGCATTTTGACCCTGAGCAGCGTCTGGCAGTCTGTCTGAAGTACATTTTTGTATAGCCTAAACTACTGTGAGCTATTTTAGTTTCCCTTTAGCCAAATGCTCTGAGTGCATTTCCCTCTGGTAAATAGTTAAGCAGTTTATATATATATATAGGGCTTTTATTGTGAAAGGTAATAACAGAAGGAGTGGACCTGGTCTGTGCTGCCTTTGTGAAGGTTGAAAGGAGTAATAAAGTTTGCCGTCATGGTTCGGGCCGTGGAGCCTCTGTGTTGTTGTACACTATAGTGTATGTTTTGAATATATCCGTTCCGCACAACGTCATTGGTTGATGTCTTTATTCACGGTGCGAAATCTCCAAAAATCAACCTTGAGCCATTTTCACCGCTTTTTAGCGGTCTGTGTGAAAGAACAAAAAAAATCAACTGTTAAAAAAATATATTTAAAAGCTCCCGCTGTGGCTTTAAGATGGGTTTAGTGCTGACCTCTCATCCCTGACATCAGAAGAGGTGATGTGTTGTGTAAAAATGCCATTCAGGTGTTCATACAACTTTCAAAAATATTTGAATTTTACAGGCAGAGGTTTTGAAATACCTGGAAAAAGAATTATAATTGAAGAGGTCAGTTCTCTTTTCACATTAATATCCAACAATTCCCAAGTAGTAAGAATCAAACATTTAAGAAAAATACAAGTTTCATTTTGCTATCTGCTGTTTTCACTCCATTCACCCTCCAAGGAGAAGTGAGGGCTGTTATTAAGTTAGAAGGTGCAAAGTTCATACATTAGAGTTCCCTAGTATTAACCTCTTCAGATGTATAATAGAGTTGATTGCTGTGGGCATACAACACAGTAAGTAACACACTTAATAGTGAAGGACATAGTGTGATAACCTGTCACCCCCCCCCAGCATAGAGGCAGCAGTGTCTGTGTATGCGTCGCCGTGGCTGCATGTGTGTTTGATCAGACGCTAATTAAAAGTCAATTAGCCGGCAGCCCAGTGGGTGACTGACCTCTCTAAACACAGGAAGGATCAGGGATGTGAGGATCTCCCAGAGCTCATTATTTTCTGTGACACTGTCCTTCTCCCTCTATTTACCGCAAGCTCTTACGGTCTGTCCACCTGTCTGCACCTGTCTCTCCATCAGCTTCATTACTCTATATGTTAAACACCTCAACCACCATCGCAGCTGATGAACACATGGGAGAAAAATCTAATCTGAAGCTACTGACCGTCACCACATGGCTATTCTGGCTTCTATTATCCTCTAAATAAGGCAAATAGAGTGCCTTCGTTCTTCTATTCCTGTTGGTGAATTGCGCTCATTCAAGTTGTTTTTCTCCTTACCTTTAAAAAACAGAGTCCTCCTCTTCTTGGGAGAGAAATCAATTGTGGACTGATTGACTGAATGCCCCCTGCCTGGGTTTAGTGGTTGAGGTGTTGTTGAAATAGCAAGATAAATATAAAACACCCTCTCCACCGTCTACCACTGATTCTACTTAATGCTGCAATTTATGTTCCAATATAAGTAATTATTTGCTGTTGCAGTGAACGTTGTGAAGAAAGTGTTGCTAAACCGTTGATGTAGGGTCAGAAACTTGACAATCTGATCATCTTCTATCCTCTTTACACTCCTCAGTGAGTTGAAGTCTGGATCCGAAAGTAAAGATAAATCTGAGATCGTTCATGCACTTCCACCTCCGCTTCTGTAAGTATGGCAGTATTGGATAAATCTTCTCCCCGGCAACCAGATTGAAAGGCTTTTTGAGGTTGATAAAAACTTGACAGAAACTAGTTCTAAAAGGACTGGAAAATATTGGCGATGATGACCTTTAAAACGAAAAAATAGCTACAGAAAACCAAAACGCTTCCCTCTCTAACCACTGGTTCCTGGCTAAAAGCTCAGACACAAGAAGCCAACATCAAAGAACTAACGCTGATGAAGGCCAGTTGCTGCGTCGCCTCACGTTGCCTTTGTCTTGGCCGACAAGTTGCATTTGAACACACCGCAGCGACTACAGCCGACGTCCAGTTATCACGTACGTTCTGCGCTTGCGTGAGTGGAAATATCTCTCCACACCAGCAGGTGGCGGTAGTCTGCGTTTGTCATTCAAACAGGGAAACCGGAAGACTGCAGACGGTGGATATACAAGCCATTGTTAAGATGATAAGATGTTAAGATAGCAGCGTTTGCCGACCATTTTCACACCACTCTCACTCACCACTTAGCTTCATTCCAGATGGCCATGTCGTTGTGAAAATATCTGTGTATTGGAACGATCAGATGAGATGAAGATAAAAAATGAGAAGAGGCTTCTGTGTTTTTTCTCTTGAATTTACTTTGCTTTCCTCACTTCCGTTTCTCTTCTTGTGCACTGATTCGCTCAAGCTGAACAGCCAATCAGAGTGATTTCTCTCACCGACGTGCTCCACCGCCGATTCAACATGCTGAATCGGCCAAAAAAACTCAAAAATAACTACTTGAGTAGGAGTACAAAAGTATTCACTGAAAAACTTTTTAAAACTACCTGAGTAAGTTAAAAGAACTACGTGCAATATCTCCTCACAGAGGCTTCAAACTTTGGGATAACTTCCTCAAATTTAACTCCACAGAGCACACCCACGTTTACTGACCTGTCTGGTCTGCGATGCTTTATATTAAAAGATAACAAAAGAGATGAGAAGCAAAAGATCAAACATCGGTGAGTCCATCTTGTTCTGGAGGCTGCACTCAATCACTGCCCGCCAGGAGAGTGTTTAGATTTCATTTTTAAAGCTGTCTTTGTCACGTACTGGGAGGAGAAAGGTGACCGTGCCGAAGTGATGCCAGATTTTAATTTTTGGGAAAATGAAATGCCTCAGTGAGTTGGGACTGAACGCTCCTTTGCTCTGCAGCCACACTCTGATTGGTGAATCTCTACACCGCCTCACAGCGTTATCATTCTCATCGGAGGAAAATATTTGCCTGCTGTGTTGAAATTAGCTGTCACATTACACCACCTACTATTGGATTCACCACCTGTTGCTTGTTTCATTTCATCGAATATTTCCTGGCATGAGAGAGACATGTCTACCAAACAATTTTACTGTCACTATGTGTCTGTAATATAACCATCTAGACATCAATCTAGACAATTCTAAACATCTCTTTAGGGTATTTGCTGCTATAGTTTCTTTTCCACATAGCAATATGTTCTTTAGTGTTCAGTATTTATACAAACACATCTCTAATGCATCTGGGCTGAGTACACTCTGCTAATATTACAGACATGCAGGATGAGATTAAAGGTTAATTCATATATCAAAACTGAATTTATTAACATTAACATCATATTTACTAAAAATGGGCAGAGGTCAATTTACAAATTATGTTTATATAAGTAGATAAAATAATAATAAATCCCCATTGCATAGTCACGTCTTTAACTTATTGGCTTTAATTTAATTTCTGTCTATTCATTAGGCTGCACTCAACACAGGTTTTATAGATAGAGAGAGAGAGATAAGATATAGCTTTAATGACCCGTTAGGGAAATATGTTCTGGACTCCGTCCTCTAGTTCCACAGAAGATAAAATCATACCTGCTATAATGAATTATCCCAATAACACAAAGCTTCATAACAACACAAAGCTTCATAACAACACAAAGCTTCATAGCAACACATAGCTTCATAACAACACATAGCTTCATAACAACACATGGCTTCATAACAACACATGGCTTCATAACAACGCAAAGCTTCATAACAACTCAGAGCTTCACAACAACACAAAGCTTCATAACAACACATGGCTTCATAACAACACATAGCTTCATAACAACGCAAAGATTCATAAAAACACAAAGCTTCATAACAACACATGGCTTCATAACAACACATAGCTTCATAAAAACACAAGGCTTCATAACAACACATGGCTTAATAACAACACATAGCTTCATAACAACACATGGCTTAATAACAACACATAGCTTCATAACAACACATGGCTTCATAATAACACATAGCTTCATAATAACACATAGCTTCATAACAACACATGGCTTCATAACAACACATGGCTTCATAATAACACATAGCTTCATAACAACACAAAGCCTCATAACAACTCAGAGCTTCACAACAACACAGAGCTTCATAACAACACAAAGCTTCATAAAAACACATTGTTTCATAGCAACACATAGCTTCATAACAACACAAAGCTTCATAACAACACATTGTTTCATAGCAATGCAAAGATTCATAACAACACATAGCTTCATAACAACACATAGCTTCATAACAACACATGGCTTCATAACAACGCAAAGATTCATAACAACACATAGCTTCATAACAACACATAGCTTCATAACAACACATGGCTTCATAACAATGCAAAGCTTCATAACAACACATTGTTTCATAACAACACATAGCTTCATAACAACACAAAGTGTTGATAGTGGCAACCATTTCATTTCACTTTATTTTTAACTATTTATTTCGAACAAGTAACAAAAAGTAAAAAACAAAACAAAAATATCGAATAAAATTTACAGTACACATATAGCTATAACTGTCAATACACAAATAATCAACGTAAATAAACTTTACATGCCTGAAAAGGAGTAGGAAGAAGTACAGCCTACACATGGTCCTACCCCTTCTCTGTAATTCGAACAATTAACTCAATATTTATCACATATTCACCGGTTGTCCACGTTTAAGATCAGATTATCCTTTATTATATGTTCATGTAAAGTGTTCCAGCAGCAGAAGGACCTACAGTATCTCTTTTTCACACACCGCGGGCCTCACGCATGTATATTTCCTGTGTAGAACATGCAGCGACGTATGTAACTGAATCTGACTGATCGCATTTGTGGTAATAATTGAATCATGGGAATGGTGTGTGCTTATTAATGTGCAGTGATTGGGTTAGCCCAAGTGGCATCATGCATTGCAGTAGTGTGAAAAGTGTGAATGGTAGCCTTCTATAATGCTGACTTTCAATGTCTTCTCAAGGATGAATGATAGAATGAGAAATATGGAAATCAGATATTGGAAAACTGTGTATGTCTCATGGGATTTGACAGGGTGGAAATGCAAAGTGCCTCCATATGTGAGATGGAAAATGATGGAAATCAGTTATTGTGATTCATAACGAGGCATGTAGAACATTAAAGTGTGCTTTGTGCCGCCTTGTGGATTGTAACTGCGGGGACCAGAGGGAGGGTTAGCACCTGCTTGTTAGATCCGTGTCCCGTTAAGGCCGAACATCCGAGCAGGCTTAAGAGTTCCCTTTCAGCACTCTCAGAGGCTGAAAGCAGGCTCTTAGTGCGGTTCCCCATGGAGATAACTGGACAAACTCCCCAATGGGTTACAAGCAAAGGAAGTGAGAAGTGGATCAGTGGTTCTTATCACTTCAGGATTTCACTTCGGCGCGACTTCCCGCAGGTCTGAATTAGAAAGAGACGGAACATTTAGTGATGAGTGCTTTGTTAAAACTCCATCAGAGGAGAGCCTCTGAAAAGGTTGTGAAGAGGCTTTCAATGTACCTCCCATCCTGATGGGACTTTCCGGCTCTTTTGCTCAGGCTGAAATGCCTAATCAAGCACTTCCCTTTTTGGGCAATTACAGTGTGAGCATGACTGAGAGCTGAAAAATGACGACACAGAAGGAGGCAAATCCTGCTACGTGACCTTTTCTTTATTAATGAAGATCCACCCAGGAGGCTGAAGGTGCTGCTGGCAATGTACAAGGTGCTCTCAAGGAGATTCTATACATTATTAATACTTGCTGTAATATTAATTATGTTTCCTATATCCAGGAACACCTGTTGTTTACAAACTATTGAACATTGAATAATTTAGTTGAAATGACTGTCTAAGTTAAACGAAAACAAAAAAAACACAGATTCAGAAATACAGTGGAAACCGTTTATAGTGATCACGGTTACAGTGATCAGCCGCTTATATGGATCAAAAAGTTTGGGACACAATCATTCCGATACAAACGCTGTTTAAATAATTCACTCTTAGTTATCAAGTAGTCCGCTTACAGTGTTCATTTTGGGTCTTTTGATACATCACAGCATACAGAAAAACATTTTAAAACTACGTTAGACTGACGTTAATGGAATTTTTGTTTTGAATTTTACTTTACTCCCTTGGTACTCTGCCTCGCGGACCATCTGCTTTCGGGCTGAATACCTGAGGCTGATGCTGCGGGCACATTAATATCATGACGGGAAAATGAATGAAAAACGAATGCTCACGGGCAAAGCACCTGTTGTCGAAGCCATCCTCGTTAAGTCGATTGATAATGCCTGGTCACGTAATGACCCCCAAAGTGAAATTTTGCCGACCCCAACCGACTTTGTGGCACACATGCAGACTGGCATCTCCCTCCATACCATTACCAGATCAGCGAGCCAGGAGCCCCGACACAGGGGCGTCCCTTCTTTCTAACTCCCAGCCCCGTCACACCAAATGGCGTATGAATGACACGGTAATTTGTAAATCATTTTGTATGTCATAACAACGCCTTTGTTGCTTTTGGTGTGTCATGTGTACACTAATGCAAACGCATCTGTGTAAATATGCCACGTTCAGAGCTAGTGACATAGAATGAAAAGTGAGAGCGACTGTTAACGAACACAGGACTTTCAACCAGGAGGCCGGTGTTTGCGTCCCAAAGTGTTGTTGAGTTATTTTGAAGTTACGTTAGTAACGTTTGTGAGGTGTATTCCACACTTATGTTAAGTTGTTTAAGTTATTTTAAGCCCAACCTTGATGTTTTTACTAAACCTAACTAAGTGGTTTTGTTGCCTAAACATAATGGTGACCATTTCACAGTACACGCAAAAAGCCGTTTCACAACATTAAGTTGATAAATGACAGGCTAAAAGCCTAAAATGCATTAAAAGAGGCTTTTTACACATATGCAGTAATACTCCCCCAAGACCTGTAAACTGACTTTGATGTGTAAAATTGGTGGCGTTCCCCTTTTAAAAATGACTAAATATACATATTTGTGTTGCATTATTGTTGTTATTGCAAAAAAACCAAAGGTGCTCCTACTTGTTAGACATTTAATTTGGAGGAGTTTGGAGGAGCACAGCAAACAAGCTTAACTTTAATATGTGAACACCTTGTTAGCTTAATCAATTTACAAAACAGTTTGACTCCATTGTTATTATTATTCTACGTAGGTTCTAGTCTCATTAGTATCCTTCTGTCCCTTTTCTCAAAAGTTCAAATGACGTATTCACAGATTTTTTTTCCCCCTCTAAATTTAATCAGAAAATCAATTTGCATTGTGGTAAACAGAACAGTGGTCATTTACTGTAATTGGAAACTGACTAATGTTTACTTCTGACCTACAACACCCACCCTTGTTTTCTTTCTCATACAATCAGGTAATTGGTGTTAGTTATGAGCCAGCATCTAAGAGATAAAATGATTAATGAAATGGACTGCTGTTTGTGTGTGTGTGTGTGTGTGTGTGTCCAGGTTTGCTCCTTAAACGAGGACCATTTTAATGAGTAATGAAAATACTGCGAGACAGGCAGCGAGAAATGAATTGGGAAAAAAATACAGCGATAGCAAATACAAAAAGAGAGAGAATATAATGAGTTGACATTTTCTCTCCAACCTGCTCCAGACAGTTTGAACACTGAATCCACTTACAAAATAATTTGTTCAGTGATGATATAAACTTATTTAAGTGTATTTATTACAAATGAGCGGCTGCTCTGTGAACCAATTTCTTGTTTTCTGCAGTTTCAGTTATGTGCCTTGGACGCTTGTTTACCATTTGTATTCTCAGACAACATGTACTCTGACTAGACTTGTTGCATCCAACGCTCGCAGACACACAATACTAAATATTCATGCAACACACTCATCCCACACAGCTGCATGCACCCTTTAAATTTCACGCTTAATGTAAGCAGGCAACCACAGTGGTGCTGCGCAACAGACAGTCTCTGTGTTGCTGGTGGGAAGCTCATTAATCATTCTCTTTTCCAATGAAGATCATTATTCATCACACCGAGGCGTTGCCCTGCCCACATGCATGAGACAACAATATATATGTCAATATCAGCCAGGAGCTGCCGGGTTATTTATTTATTTATTGTTATTATTCCCCCCCTATGGGAATGCATCAATATTATTTACTGTGGGCAACCATTTGTCTTGCTTTGCTTGAGCTTTGCGGAGGTATAATGAATGTTGGTGTGAGGAGTCCCACTGGCTCACCTGCTGATGATGATAAAGGCTCAGTGGAGGGCAGATATGTTCATTGTTACCCCATACTGATGACAAATTGTGCATTGGCCAGCTCATGATCCATATCAAAAATCTCCGCTCCGCCCATATGAAATGGAACCCCGGGGCGTCCATATTTACTCATGATATACCGTTTTATAATGTTGCTACTGTAGATAGCAAAAGGACTAATGGCTCGCCTGGAATTTCAACAAATGTAATGGGATTTCTATATTGACTTGATGTCTTTTCTCATAAGGTCTTATCTTTTGTTGATACCATACTGTGGTTTTGTAGATGCAATGTTGTGATTTCCACCTTTAAGTAGATTCATCATTTTACCTTTACAATTAAAACAAGATAAGATAAGATAAGCCTTTATTGATCCCGGGGGGGAAATATGGGTGTTGCAGCAGCGCAATGACGCAAGAGATGCAGTATAGATAAAGTAAGAGATAAATAAATGAGAAGTAAATTGAAATATAAATGATTAAAATGCAAGAGCAAGTCAGAATTACAAGGCAAGCAACACACATACAGACTAACTGCACACTAATGGTATGTGACGTCTCTAAGCAAAGTGACATAATGTAATGAGTACATTAGTGTGGTATGATAAGATATAATGTACTGTAATATTGTATTCACAGGCAAGCTTAAGAGTAATATGATACAAACTAAGCAGTTGGTCCTAGCTTTCTGATTATTTTTGACAGTTCTCTAGCCACAGGTACAGTCCCGTCTTGGTTTAAGCATTCAGCCACTCCTTAAGAAATGTCTTTACCTGGCGATTCCAAATAATTTTAGGCCAATTTCTAAGCTTTCTTTCTAAAGGCTGGCCCACACTAACAGATTTTTCAAAAAACAACATGCTTAACAACATGTTATGTTAAATTTAACAGTTTTGTTCCTATAGTGTGTGGTGTGGTGGAACAACAAGAGTCCCAACAAAAAAATGGAAATATTGCAAATAACGCCACTGGCGGGGTTATATTGGAGTTAGTTGAAAACCTGCTCCGTCACATACAGATGCTAAAGTGTGCCTCCGTGCGTCTGTATCTGATGCCGAGGGGTCCGGACCAAGCAGCGGTATTTGACGAGTTGGGGGTGTAAACGGTTTGGTTTCCACTGGCAGCTCATCATCTACACCTGCAAATACTTCATGTGGGGTTCTGCAGGTTTGGTTTTAGGTCCAGTTCTCCTCTGTCTTTACATGCTCCCATTGGAAAGAATTATCCAAACTCAACCTCATTTCTTTTCACTGCTACGCAGATGATACTCTGATTTACCTCCCTCTCAATTCGACTCGATAACAAACCATCTCCAAGACATTAAAGACTCGTTGGCTCATTATTTCCTTCAGATAAATGAGTACAAGACAGAAATCCTACTCTTTGCCACCCCCACACCATACTACATTTACTGCCCAGAACCTCAATCACCTTTCCACCTACATTAGACCACATGCTAAGAACCTGGGTATGATGGCGATCTAAGTTTTAACAGGCAGGTAAATTCCGTTGTCAGGTCCAGTTTCTTCCAACTCTGAAACATCGCCAAAATTAGGCATTTCCTATCACCCTCTGATCTAGAATGAAACATTTATGCACAATATCATCCATGTTGGACTACCGTGACTCCCTCTACCTAGGCATTTCTCAGGCTACCATTTCCCGTTCACAACCTGCCGCCCGGTTATTAACAAGGTCCAGGAAACAAGACCACATCACCCCTATCCTTGCATCCTTACGCTGGCTCCTGGTTCATTTCAGGACAACCTTCAAAATCCCTCTAATTATCTACAAATCTCTCCAAACAGTTTTTAGTTGCAGCCCAAACTGTAAATATAGTTATTTAGCAATATTTACTAGTAACAGGAATATCGGCTCATCCACATTCAATGGCATCATATACAATGAAAAACTCTCTTGGCTCAATAATTCTCCAGATGCAGACAGACCTCACATTCATCATTTCACACATTTTCACTGTCGCAGCTTATTTACAGTTTTACACTGCCAATGCAGGTCAATGTACAGTACAGCATCAGCATCTATTCAGCATGTCTGCTGGGAAGGCTCCAAGCACAACCGACAAATACAGACAAGACACAAATAATCTATTCTCTTTAAAACAGAGTAAAAAAAAAGGTGAAAGCCTTGGCCACCAGGAAGCTCTAAGCCTGGGTTTTTAGGAGGTAAACTTGTTCTCTTAGGCTCACAAAGCATTCAAAAAACACGTTTTCACTTTTTCAGAATGTCAGCAGACTGCTTCAGTTAGTTAATCAGAGCTTAATTATAGCATGTAATATAAAACCCAGTAACCGAGTCATAGGAACAGGGCGGGTGTAGATGGTAATGTCGATGGAAAGGAGGAATCTGTGGAACAGATGGACGTGTACGTGAACAGATGGACTTGCTCTCCACCTCTGAGCATTCACATGTCTTTTGGGCAGCAGCCTTATGACTTTGTGCTTTCTGCATGGAGTCAGCCATCGACTCAAGTTCAGCCATCGGGAGAGAAAAGAGCAGAATCAATTTTGTGTGTGTGTGTGTGTGTGTGTAGCTGAGATACAATGCGAGAATTCATTCAAATTCAGTGTTTGTCCTTGAATTCAGCGAGGTAATGTAGCGTGGTGACTGCTTCATTTAGTGAAGGTGATGTACTGAAGGTGACAGACTGTGATTCTCTCCATTTCCACCTTTTTTCATCCTATTTTTGGAGGTGAAACGACTGTTTCTGGCTCCCTCACTTTTGGAAAGGCCAGCAGCCTGTGATTGAAGGCTTGACATTTGTCAGTTTCCTCTGTGTAGGAGGTGGAAGCCAAGGGAGTACTTGCCCTGTTGTTGACATTTTCTGGGACTGATAGGATTTTTCTTTTTTCTCATAAAACAGGGAATGCAAGAGCTTGTCCTTTTCTGTCCAACAGCTGATAATGTCAGGGGAGAGGCTTGGATATATTGATGTATTCCTGATGTAACTACATGACAGACCAGTGTTACCAAAGGCTCTAAAGACCAAACCTTGTTTCAGGGAGAGGCTGTGAAGTCCAGGCAGGCAGAAGAACATAGACACCATAATCTACGTGGTTTTAACCATTGTTTGAACTTATTTTGTAGCCATTATTGTTCTAGCAGAGCCTAATAAATCACACTGGAGCGGACTGAACCAATAGTTTTCATACTGGCGTGAACAGATTGGGCCAGATGTAGCTGCTCACGAAGCAGTGGTTAATTATCTCTCTGGATATCTCCCTCAGTATTCATTTCCTGATATGGTGGAGTTCAGCTTGGTTCAAATTAAGTTTGATTTGTAAGAACCAGGATTTTTGACCTCGGTGTAGCTACTCTTTAAAGACAGATACAGTGTTCCACACAACTAATCCTAATTCCTTGAGAGAAACCGTATACAGAACTGCAGCAAATATGGCTTCCATAATCTATATATTTCTCATAAGTAACAAGGTAGTTGTCTAGGTAAAGAAACCTCTAAATATGCTTCATCTTACCGTGCCAACATGATATCTTATGAATAGTTATTCCTCATTTGTCCTGACAAAGAGTCAGTACGTGATGAGAACGGGTTGCCATAACACAGACTGGAAGCGCTATAGAGACGTTAGACAAGGTGTGGTAGCCGTGAAGTGCCGATCCAGGGAGGGAATCGTTGTTTTTCTGGAGCTTTGACACACCTCAGCTCTTGGAAATAGGAGAATAGCGTATCATGCTGTTGAATTGGGTCATGATACCACTGGTGTGTGGGCTTACATAGAAAACATCGGTGTCAGTATGTGTTGCCTTGTTTGCTAACTGTACACTGGTGAACTTAACCTCACTGTCAACTGGCTAACAAAGTGGCGATATCAGGCTGGATAATGGAGTGGTAAGGAAATAGCCGTTCAGTCTGAGTACGTGAAAAAGCACTTTTCTCCAACTCAGAACAAGATCAATCTTAGTCTAGTCATTAGATGCCTTTGAAACCATTTTCCCTCTCTGTCAATAAACACTCATGCACATAAAGCACACAGACAAGAGTTCCTGCACACAAATATGCTTTTAACAATGCTACACAAGATGACTGGTATAAGCTGTGTTGTGTTTTTTAGGGAATTTGAGGCTCTTATTGCCAATACAAGTCTGTTTACTTCTCTTTGGCTGGATCTTCTACACTTTAAACACACACACACACACGTACACACAGCATGTCGAGACTACTGGTGATAATTTAATCAGATTTTACATCACTGTGTCCCTCCACCCACTCTCTCTGTCCCCCCGTATGAAAATGACAAACTAAGGGAAATGTCTTTTCATACATTTGGCATATCTGTTCCCAGCGATTCCCAGCGTTACTGTTCATCTATTTTCCATCACTTTATCCAATTTCATGCAGCTGAATGAGACAATGCAGACATTATCCGATTTTTCTTTTTTTTCCTGCTCCGTCCATGAATTCACGGGGAGCCAGGGCTTCCATCGTGAGAACCCCCGTGTGATGGATCGTAATAGAGGGAGACAACGCACAGTTTTGACATATTGGAAATGCAAGATCAGCTGTATTCATTGCTGCAGATGGCTCCCCCAATTACATTTAGCTGCCCGTGTCACTTGTCATCTCACTGCTGCTGTAATATTATCTGTACAGCAGCAGGGACCCATTGCCATTATTATTATTCCTTTTTCACTTCTATGCAAATCTTCTGCTCCTCTTGCACCACCCTGCCTGCCCTTGACAATATGGGCTGGTTTATGCTCCACACATGCAGATCCCCACTTTTATGAGTGCAGGGATTAGTAAGAGCGCCAACCTCATAGACAGAGACATAGCTTCAGAGTGTCCTTTCCCTTTGATCTTCTATATGAATATCAAACAGTTCTCTGTGACAGTGAAAGCAGGAAATGACTTGTGATTATCCAGGGCTTACGCTGCACACTGCAGCCTTGCTCTCTCTAAAATGAAACTCCACCTAAAATCTGTTTTTGTGAGTATGAAACATAGCTCCGCAGTGGAAAACAGAGGCTGTGGTCAGCTTTAAGGGGCCAGTAAACTCTGCTTAAAGTGATTGTTGGACGGTTGAATAGATTCAGAAACGCCCCTTCCCCCTACCTTTCCAACGTCAGACTTTCCAAAACCATAGATCCGACATCCACACCCACTTCTCGCCGGCTTTTCACTCCGCTTCAAATGTGGCCGTTTGGAACAACTATAAACACTTATGATTTCTGACGTGTTCGGACAACGCATCTTACGGCCTAGTTCCCATCAAGCATAACCAACCTGTTCTCACAGGAAGGCGTATAAATACCACATTACATAGAGTATTCATTTTAGCGTTTTCACATCATTTGTACGCCACTTTTTGCCACGTAAATGTCCGCAGTTAGGTTCATGCAAGAAAACCACTTACTTAGGGGTGAGGAAAAACATCATAGTTGGGCTTAAAATAAGTAAGTACACGTACGGAAACACAACTACAAAAAACACATCACAAACGTCAATAAAAAACATGCAACAATCGTCATGTGACAATCATCACTAACGTAACTAACGAAACAAAACACCGGTCAACAACAGTCTTGAATACCGGTCTCCTGGTTAAAAGTCCAATGTTTGTTGGACCCATCCACCTCCCCAACCGGCCACCAAAAGGGGTCTTTCTCGCTTTTAATACTACGTCACTGAATCTTACCATTGCATTTATACGCAGATGCGTTTACATTGCAGTCAGTACAGGATAAATGGCGTAAAAAAGACACGTGGAAATCAAAGGTGTACTTATTGCACGCTAAACGCCTTGTGCATTATCGTGGCATTTATACGCGTTTTTGTGCTAACGGGCTGGCATTTCCCAAACCCCTAACCTGATAATCAGACTGATTTCATGTTAGCTTGCCTACAAAGCTGTGATTGGCAGGGGTTAATGGGGGAGGTTATTCAGAGGTCTGGAAGCAGGCTGGAAAAGTTTTAAAAAACAAGCAGCGTTGATGCATAGAACTTCTCAAACCATTCCTGCATCATAAACCACTTCTTCACTGTCCGTCAATGTGTTACAAACACTAAAATAGATGTCACAGAAACATGGGTAAACACACTTTGTTCAGACTCAGTCCTCTGGTGAACCTCAGTAGCAGGAGCGTGTGTAGTGTAATACCACTTAGAGTTTCATCATAAAGGAGCATCCTGCTCTTGGATACGTTGTTTCTGGGGATGGCTGTGAGTTGAAGTAGAGTGCACGTTGTCTGATTTGAGTGGTTCATCTTCAAGAGCGGAACACGAGAGATTCAGAGTTTCAGAACCAGGTCATGTGCTTTCAGAGCAGGTATGGACTCAGTAGTGTGGGTCTGTATATTTGGTGAGCTCATTTCTAGAGGCATGTAGTTGGAAGTCAGGCTGTACTGCTCCCGCAAAAATCTTCTATTTGTATTTACAACAAAATAAACCCCAAGTTGTTATGAACTCTGCGGTACAAGAGGCACTATTTCTGATGGTGGAGTAATACCATCCAGCCTTTATGTGATAGTCCCGGAGTCACATTTTATCGTGTTGGATCTGACAGGAAACCACCTCATTGTTGGAGCCTTATCATAAGCATCCCTCTTGGCTCCAGCGAGCTTTATATTTATGTTAATTCACATGCTGATTAAGTGTCTTTGGGGAAACGCCCAATTGCTTGATTGCTAACTTGTAAATAGATGGTGTTGGCATGCAGTTCATTATTATTTTTGCTAATGTAGTGGTAATTATAGTTTCACACAATAGCAGGCATTAAACAGTATCTCCAGTAAACAGAGGAATCCTCCCACTACTGGTGCCCAAATCAGCCCACTATTTCACATGTTTTGCCCTCCTCTCCCTGTTTATTATTGTGACTGAAACAAAAAGGCCAAAAATCACCAGAGAGGCAAAGTTGAAAACTGGTATTTGTCCAGCTTAAGCTGATTTGTTATTTCTGTGCATTCTTTTGTTGGCTGGCAATAAACAAAAGCTAAACACGTATTTGCTGGTATACACACTCTTGCCTTCTCTCTCTTGATTACTGTCATACAAAATCTTTTAAATTGAAGCCCCAAAAATCATTAGCAATCTCGGTGATCAGTGGTTATTTCATTTCTGTCTGTATTATTTCATGGACCAGTGGCTTTGCTGCACAGCAGATATGTAATGCTGCTCCAGCATGGCTGCAAGGTACTGCCAGGTCAGTATATTGCTGTGCGTTATTATCCCAGGGTTATTCTTCCTCATTTTCAAGGGAACCGAGCCAAAATCCCTAATTCATGAGGTGGACTCACCTACATGAGGAGGAAACCAATGGATGCTGGAAGAGTTACTTCCTCACCAAATACTTTTTTTTATCCTTATTTGGCCCACAGTTATTGTATTTTTGTTATTTCCAATAAGAAATACCGCCTTGTCAAGATAAGAGAGGCTTTTTAAAGAAAAGCTTGACTCTCTTTCACACTTCTATACAATTGTGCGTGCGTGTGTCTGCTGTATCTCTGTTCCACCATGAATAAGATAGGAGGAAAGTATTTTTTCTTGAGGGAGTTATGGTTTTTCACCTGAATTTTTGGAAATAAAAAATAAGCAAATAAATCAATGCATGATTCAAGTTCAAATTTATGGACATTACTACTGCAAGGATTATTGCTGTCACGGACAGACTTATTGATTTTGGGGTAAACCCAGGTATGAGGCCATACCCTGTGCTGGTTTCCCTTTTACAAACATTCAAGGACGCATATGGAGCCAGGAGCTCCAATGCATATATTGAGTATACTGTATGTATGTTTATGTATATGTTGGGGCTGTCAAAATTAACATGTCAACGCAAATTTGTTTTAACGCCATTCATTTCTTTAACACATTAACGCAACTTGTGATTTTTAGGTTGTAGCGGGCTCAGTTTTAAAGCTAGAGTGAAGATACTGGCATCATATGAAACTAGAAAAACCTAAGGAATCATTTGGTACCAACCATGTCATACTAGCTTGCTGTGAAGGAGGCTTATTAACGCTCCAAACTTAAGCTAAATTTTGGCGAGGAAAAAATGCCAGGGCCATTTACAAAGGGGTCTCTTGACCCTTGACCTCAAGATATGTCAATGAAAATGGGTTCTATGGGTGCCCGAGTCTCCCCTTTACAGATATGCCCACTTTATGATAATCACATTCAGTTTTGGGGCAAGTCATAGTCAATTGACAGCCTTAGTATATGTTTATATACAGGCAACTAAAACACTGGATACAAAGTCACCAAAGTTATTACAGTCCGTCCTGAGGGAGACATTATTGTCTTTACCAAAGATGATGGCAATCAATCCAATAGTTGTCAAGAAATTTGCACTCAAAACTTTAACTCTCAAGCTGCTAGTGGTGCTAGAGAAAGAGTTAGAGAATCACCAACATTCATAGGATTTATTCTCTGTGGACCATGAATGTCTTTTATAAAGTTTCATTGCAATCCATCCAATCGTTTTAGAGGTTTTTACAGTCTGGACCAATGTGGTGGACCTACGCCACGCTGCTAGCAAACTAAAAAACGTTTGACTGGATACAAACTCCAAAGTCACTCTAGACTTCCCACATTGGCACTGAATGTTGTCACTGGACACGTAAAGGGTTTTTCAATAAAACAATGTGTCTAACAAGCCGCTGTTGTTAGCACATTGGATGAGTTAATGGGTATTTTGCTTTCGATCTTTTTGTCTCCATTGGGAAACTCAACTGCAAGCAACATTGGACTTTAAGGGATAATGAGGCTTTGCCGTTAGTATCGATCATATCCGGGTGTCAGGAAGCTCCGTCGTGTTGCCAGGTTTTATACATCAATAGTGTTTGTTGAAGAGCTGATATGGAGAAAAGTCGCACAAACCAGGAGAGCTTTTATTTTGAGATGACGGTTCTCGAAATGAAAATGTCAGAAGGCCTCTGCCCTCTTCAAGAAGGCCTATTGGAAAAGAAGGTCACGGCTGACAATGACTGTAATCTTGGCAGTGCATTAGACACATCTTAGCAGCCTCACGGCGCTGACATCCTCTCCACATACATGTGAGACAGACATGTCATCCAGTCAGCTGAGTTGGTTTCCTGTTGGTGATTATGAGCTGCCACAGGTCCCATACCCCCGGCCCATTACTCAGCTTTGCATCAGCTCCAACGGAGACAGCCAGACTGTGACAGGTGAGATAGAGCCCCACCGGCCATCAGCGAGAGGTGACTTATTAAAAATAATGACTGGGTGTGTGTGATGTGATTGATGAGTCCAGGCTGACAGCTGGTATTCTGTCGCTATATCTGGACCCTTTTTTTGCACACTGACTGGCGGCAGAGAGAGAAAGCTAGAGAGAGAGCATGTCATTTTAATATTTAAATTATTTTCCTGCACCTGCAAGAAGAAAATGTAGTTGAAGGGAAGAAGAGCAATACAATTATTATTCAGGGAGTACAAGATGTCCCATCCAAAGTAACTTCTCTGTTATTTGATGTCTTTCTGAGGCACCGTCTGCACCTGAGTAACTTTAGGAGTAATAAGGACAGGAATATAGTGGCACACAGTACTCGGAAAGATATATTTGAATACACCTTTTTTTCTGTTTTCAATAGAGACATACTGCCTTAAGGGCTTATTGAGCAAACCTTTAACATCTGTTGCAGAATACTGAATAGAGAGGAGATTGACACCTTTTTTTTCAAAACCAAAGGGAAGATTTTGAAGTTAGAGGTGATGATTAATGGGGAAAAGGGTGGATGGCATAGTCTCAAATCAGCGGCGCCAGAATGAGAATTTTTAAGTGTGGGGTGGGTGGGGGTAGGGGGGGGGTGGAGGGGGGGGGGGC
>CAKAOH010039938.1:105151-119767 GCA_916701665.1 Sebastiscus tertius
CCAGCTTTGGATGACATAATACAGTGTTTCCCATAGGATTTTGAAAGACTGTGGTGTGGTGCTCCCCCTGAAGAAAATGTCGAACATTAAAGTTAAATGCATCAATCTGGATGCTTTGAGAGCAAAATTACGAGGCTAGATATGTGAAGAAATAGTGAACAATTTAATCATATAAGTTGTATAGTTATGAATGCTGATGGCAAAGAGTCACACAGTATAAGTATGGTAAACAAGACGGGATGCCGACATCGCTGCAGACCCCTCGCATCAAGGACAGTCCCTCCCGGTTGACAGTAGCGCCGGGAATCCTGTCCCTCCCCACAGGAAGAGAGGGTGCACTGCGCAGCGAGAACTCAACGACATTGGGCAGCGGCGAGGTCTCACGGTCTCTCACGGTCTCTCACGGTCTCTCACGGTCGGGCCTTTCCAAGCAGACATCAGTCGCGACGAGGGCGAAACAACAACGAAACTGTAGCGTGTTGAATGTCAGATCATTTTTATTTCATTTGAATTAAGCTACTCAATGTTTGATTAGATAGATGGATAGTAACTCTACTGATCCCGAGGGATATTCAGGTTTCCAGCATCTCAATTCCATAGTGCAAAACGTATTAGTAAGATATAAAAATACCAGGAGATGAAGAAAAATGATTATAGTGCAGTTATGATTGGATAGAGATCCACAGCACACTCAGATCCGCCGATTACAAAATATGGTTACATATATTATTCAGTGCTTTTTATTCGGCATCAACCTCGCATTTACACATGTAGTGTCGAAAAAAAATAGACTTGAAGCGTAAATAAACGTTTCAGTTCAGGTTGCGGTTTCGTGAGACACAGCTGAGACGGAGCCGTGCAGGCGGCTGCCGCACAGATTAAACTGAGTGTAAAAAACACTTCTGACACCCTCCAGTCTTGACATGCACGGGCCGGATGGGAATTGAATTTTTTGCTTTTACCGTGCTGCAATATTATAGGGGGCATTTGCGGGAATACAGTGATTCACAACCTTAAAAAGAAAGTGGGACAGGGCCTTCCCCTACTTCCGGAGTCCAAAACAACAAATCAAAAGATTTGCAATTTTGGCTCATTTCGATGTGGTACGACTGAATGTTTTAACTCCGCTGCTGCTCTCCTGGCGCATCCTCTGCATGTTTATCAGTGGCTAATAACAAGGGATGCTGGTTGAATCAGACAGCAGATCAGAATGGAAGACATTCATCCAGAATCTAGAAGCAGCATCGATCAGGTCCTCCCAGCAGAGGTGAGAGGCCTCTCTGTCTCTGCGACAACCCCTCGGTGTGAACTCCATCCAGTCAACACACGATCCACACAGAAGACGATAATCTGGTCAACCAAAGGGATTTTTTCACTCAAGAGGGGTGTTTGTCTTTTGATTTCCAATTAGTTTCTCTATTTCCCTCCTCTCATTCTTTATCTCTCTCGCTCTCCTTGTAGTTTTTATTCTCATCTTTTTCGCCCTCCCTTTTTCCCCTCCTCTCAGAGAGCATAAATATCACGCTGGCAGCAACGACTGCAATCCTTTTTGTCCTATCTCAGCCCTGCCCCACTTATGTACCGTCCTGTAAAATAAAATATTATTGACTGGCATGGTAAACGTGCATTAGGGTGCAATGAGAAATACGTTCCATAAAACTCCCAACACGTCACATAAATGGCAGAATTTGTTTAATGTGACATGAACTATGTTTGGGATGTGAGGGTGTTTTTCAAGCAGCACGGGAAGCTAGTTTGGCGTGCAGGTAGTGGAGTGGCGTGCATAAAGCCATAATGATGAGTGGGGCAGTTGTATATGTGTGTGTGTGTGTGTGTGTGTGTGTGTGTGTGTGTGTGTGTGTGTGTGTGTGTGTGTGTGTGTGTGTGTGTGTGTGTGTGTGTGTGTGTGTGCTTAAACCCCTCCTTCCCTATAGTCAGTGCCAACCCTGTCGCTAACGCAGCAGCCCTCTGCATTATTTATCCCCACAGCAGTACAACCACTTCTCGGCAGCGGAAAGTGCACACCTTGCAACTCAAAGATCTTTTTCATAAACTTTACTCCTCTCTTCTTTTCACAGTGAGCCTTGAGGATATAAAGGCCTCCGTTTCTCTCCTAACCCTCAAGCTCCCCTCTCTGCTTTTGTTTTTTATCATAAAACGCCTGCTAAATTCTCCCATAATGGATATTGATTTGTCAAACAATAACAGCAGATCACAATAGACAGCTCATGCGAGAGCAGTGTAACCTTGAAACTTGGAGGCGCTTTGTGAGAACTGAGAAAACTGCTTGGTTGACTGTAATGTTTAACATTTCAATTTACTCCTCAGCGCTGTTCGCTTTATGTCCCGCCTGCCAGCAAAGCAAATGGGATGAGGAAGTATCTTATTACCTGCTTATATTCTGTAGTGGGAAAAATACAAGATGGGTGTCATCAGGCAAAAATGGATTTGTATATCAGTGCCTCTTCTTGTGGCTTTGCGGAGAGGAATGTCTGTGTTTTGTAATGGTGCATGAGCAGCACAACTGACAGAAAGTAATAGCAAAGTCAGCATGCAGTACCTGATGAACGAGCTGCTCGGGAAGCTACATCCAAACTCAAACAGGCCGTAATATTACAAATGCAAAGTACTCGTCATCCGGTCTATCTCTTTATCGATTTTTAACAGAACATGGCCTGCCTGCATCACCGAATAATGAAAAAGATGTTGCCAGCGTGGCAGATATGGCAGGGCTCTTTCTTGTGAGGCTTTGCTGCTTTGTCAGTAACATTTAAAGTAGGATTTATAAATATGGTAGTTCACTTCAGGGTATTTCGGTGGCCTGGACGCTACATGGACAGAAGGAGATAAAGAAGGGGCCAGTGGGAATGGGAGCATAAAATAAAGAAAAGATAGCATCCCCTCTCTGGAGCAATAAGCTGCCAGTGTTCCTGGCTCCACGTCAGCAAACCATTTGCAAAGCAGTGATAAGAAATAGGATTATATGCAAGAAAGCAAGATGAATTCAGAACGGTAGGAATCTGTGAAGAGCTTACTTCACTCAAGGTCAGCTATGTAGAGATACAGCGATTTAAACTATTACACTTCATGAGTTCAGTGTTTGCGCGCATATTTTCTTTGCATTACCCAGGGGCATGTTTCAGGGTCTGATTTGTGGGTGGTTGTTGCGAACAACTGACCTTTCATCATGACAGGAATAAACGCTAATGGGCATGTCAATTTTGACTTCTACACTGTGGGAGGCACTACACGGTGAACAGACGAGGTCATGGCATGTTTGCAGCTCCGCTCTTCCAGACATTCACGCTCGCAGCTGTGAATACTAATGAGAGGTGTTATGTTGGTCAAAAAGGCGTTTTAATTGGCAGCAGGGCTGCGTGTGCCCTCGCTTTCTACTTGGCTCTCAGACCTCTGGCTTGGATAGGAGGGAAACTAATGTGATCTCTTGGCAGCAACTGAGTTTGACTTCTCTGACATTTTATACAGAACCTTCACTCAATTACAAATGTTCGAAACTTAACAACAAGAACAGACAGGAGCAGCACAAAGTAGTCCTAAGTTGAATTAAAACTTCTTGTTATTTTAACATAAGTAACATAGTTTCTTGTTTTCCTCTTTTGGCCATTTGGTGGCAGAAAAACTAAACTGTGAACACGACATTGATAAGTCGTCACATTTTGTGCTAGCGTGTAAGCAAGCAGTTGCCTATTTACTAGAGCTGTCAAAGTTAATGCGATAATAATGCCTTAGTGCAAATTCATTTTAAAGCCACTAATTTCTTTAACGCATTAATGCAGTCGATCTCTCGGAGGTTGAACACAGATTATGATGATCACATGCAGTTTGGGGTAAGTCATAGTCGTGTCAGCACACTGACACACTGACAGCTGTTGTTGCCTGTTGGGTTTGAGTTTTCCATGTTATGATTTGAGCATATTTTTATGCTAAATGCAGTACCTGTGAGGGTTTCTGGACAATATTTGTCATGGTTTTGTGTTGTTAATTGATTTTCAATTATAAATATTTACATACATTTGCATGAAGCAAGCATATTTGCCCACTCCCATGTTGATAAGAGTATCAAATAGTTGACAAATCTCCCTTTAAGATACATTTTGAACAGATAAAAAATGTGCAATTAATCCCGATTAATTTTGGACCATCGTGATTAATCACAATAAAATATTTCAATCTATTGACAGCCCTACTATTTACACATCCAGCAGACACGGAGCAACATTAGCTCTCATCTGGAGTCGTGTTTCTTGCCACCTGATGTATGTAAGTCCATTAGTCACTCTCTTTTAACCTCTGTTTTTGAGATCAGGCTCTTTAGCTGCTAAATACTTCACTATATCACTAGCATAGTCACTAACTTTGTCTGTTTTCCATGCAGGAAACGTACAGCATGTTTTTTTAGAGCTCTTTTGCAGAAAACATCTGCTTGCTGCTCAGAGCCAGCCCTGACCAATTTGGTGCCCTAGGCAAGATTTTAGCTGGTGCCCCTTGCATCACAGCCAATTCCACCACCAACCATTGTGCTCATACACTCACACACAAACTGCATAGCTTTGTCTTTGAGATTCTCGAATCAGACACTGGATGAATCGTGCAGCGCACTTGTTGTACTGTAACTGTATTTCTCAAAATGATGTTGTAGGTTATTCCCCAAACACCTGGATAGTTTTTCCAACTTTCTAAGGTGGGAGTAACTGACATTAACTCGAGCTATTTATTAGCTATTAAGGTGATGCGCTGAGGTAGTGTCTAGAAGGGAACCGGCAAGTTCTCGCGAGATGGTCAAGGTTAGGCATTGATCTTGAATAGTCAAGGTTGGGATTTTTAGACACGACTGCGCTGGGTTGATGCTGCAGGCAACCCAGAAAATAGAGCCTAGTTAATAGGCCGCATAAACTCAACTCTGCTGCTGCAGCTGTTGGAAACAAGGTTGATTATAGCAGTAAAAGTAAATCAAAACAGTGAAGTTGCAAAAACCTAAATAATGAGCTGAAAGATGCTGAAATGTTTCGTAGCTCAGACAAACTGCAGAGTTGGGTGATAATTGGTTGTGGGTGTACCACTACAAGCAAGACCTTTGACATTACACTTCATAATGTGAGCTGTTGTTTACATTAGAATATTGATTAGTTGGATTTAACAAAAGAAGAGATTACACCTCATATTAGAGCAGGTCATGTAGACACCGAATGGAAATCATAATTGGCTCACCGGCATTGATCGAGAGCCACCGCAGCGCAGGTCATCATGGCCTTGTTTATTACAGGCAACTTTTTCCTCTATTGACAGAAATGACAACTGGGACAAACATCCCATCGCTAGACAGATATTATCTATTCTCCGTTTCACCGGTGCAATTTACTTGCAAGATGAGAATTGATAAGTCGTTTTTTACCATTAAACATTTTTTCGGGCAGTAGCAGTGCTTCCTGAGCCATTCTGCATTTCTGGACAGGTTTGAGAACTCATTACCTTCTCCCATCTGACAGCTCTACCTGAGGCGGCAGATCAGGAGGGAAGTGAGACGGGAAGGGGTGCAGAGACGGGGTCAGCGGCGAGGATTTGCAATATAACAGAGCCCTACTGTCAAGGTTTTGTTAGTGTCTTTGTCATCCAGTGGCTGAGGAGGAGCCTTTGTGTCTGGCTGAGGGTCTAATGGGATGTTGACCCGGCCCCGGTCCTGTCCGTCAAACATCATCAGTCTTGACAAAAGGAGTGAACGACGGGAGAGCAGTGTCCCCCTGAAAGCAATTCTTCCGTATATAAGAGAGAGGCAGGGGTGAGAGAGATGTTGACAGTAGACACTTGGGAGCCAATGGCTTAAAAAAGAAAAAAGGGGAAGAATATTAAAACCAATCTGTGCTTTCGTCTCACACACACACACACACACACACACACACACACACACACACACATATATATATATAGATATAACTGAACAGCAAATGACTGCTGGGTAATTACGCTTAATGCTACAGCGTTCGACCAATTGGCCAGCGAGGGTTAAAAGGAACACTTACGCAATCTCTGGTGCGTTTGGGCAGCTGCATTAATGAAGTTCATCTGGGGCATACTTAAAATAGCATACAGAAGCCTGGTTGAAAGCATTTTATCATTTAACATAACAGCATGGTACGGAAACTACCATGCTCTTTGCATGGTAGTGCAAAGAGCAGAAAAACAAGCTCTCCGAGATTGTTAGTGTTGCAGGGGAGGTGATTGGCAAGTCAAAGAAACAACTGCAATATGTTTGACATTGTTGTGCACAGGAAGGCTAAACATAAAGCTACAGATACCTCACATCCACTTACACTCGCTGCTCCCGTATGGCTGTCGATTTAAGTATTTTATTTCCTATGTCATACAGGCATTGAACACAGAATGACTGCATCAGGGAACTCTTTCTCTAATATGCTATCAGCCCATTTACACTATAGTATATTGTATATGTGTATGTTTTTAAAGGACCAATATGGAATTCAATATTCATAACTATGTTTTCATTAGTGTATAAGCACCTGAAACTAAGAATCGCTGTGTTTAAATTAGATTAGAATGAGCCCTTCATATCTACATAGGTAGTGGGTCCTCTTCACAGAGTCCACCATGTTGCTCAGGCAACAACAGCTGTCAGTATGACATGGTTGGTACCAAAGGACTCCTTAGGTTTTAAGAAATTAGTGGCGTTTAAGCACGTTATTATCATGTTGACTTTGGCGGCCCTAGTTTATTTTAACCTAAACCATAATCTTTTCCTAAACCTAACCAAGTAGGTTTGTTGCCTAAACCTAAGGAGAGTTCTGCCTGAAAGGGATTTCTGGCAAACTTCTGTCATGTGAACTTCGGTTGCTACTAAAGAAGTGTTATTACGGGAGGCTGTGGCTCAGAGAGTAGAGCAGGTCATCTACCAATTGGAAGGTCGGTGGTTCGATCCCCGGCTGCTCCAGGTCACATGTCGATGTGTCCTTGAGCAAGACACTTAACCCCAAATTAAGTAAACATCGGTATGTCAATGAGTATTTAAATTAGATCTTAATGCAAAGTTGGCACCTTAGCAGCCTCTGCCATCAGTGGATGAATGTGTGTGTGAATGGGTGAATGCTGACATGTAGTGTAAAGAGCTTTGAATGGTCGGAAGACTAGAAAAGCGCTGTATAAATGCAAGTCCATTTACCATGGTAAGGATGGCCTCTAAGCGAGGCAAACAGCGTTACCACGATTGATCTGCAACCACACGACTAGATGCAACTAAATCCTACGCACTGACCCTTTAAAGCTGTGTTGTGTTATGTATCTTTGCTGTACTTGAGAGAAGCCAAAGACAAATTCCCACTGAGGTGGACAATAAAGTCAATCTAATCTATTCTAATTTAATGTAATGAGCAAATGTTTTCATTAAGGATAAGTCAAGGTTTATGTGGTGCATGTCAACACTGTTTCTAATGAGACATCAGTAAAGTCGTGGTTACATTGCCAGGCCTCAGCAGACATGAGAAATGTTGGTCCACCACCCTGTAGGACCTCTGTGGTGTCTCCTCTCTGCACTGAGAATCATGGGAATATAAAAAATAAAAACCAGTCACATCTTGTACCTGCAAATGAGGAGCGATGGTGTCATGAATATTTATCCGCTGTCCTCCTCACTACGCTCCGGCAGCTCCTAGTGTGTCATTTATTTTGTGCAGGTGCATATCTGTCAGGAGCATCTCTGTTTTGCAGAGGTGAATGAACCTGTAATGTGGTACTTCATATTCTTCCGATCCGCACCACCTCTGTGGCAGTATGGCATTAGATAGTCGATCAATCATGCCAGTAAACCATCCATGAGAAGGCCAGTGTCAATAAAGGAGGAGGAGCATGAAATGAAAAATTCATCTTAAAAAACACTCCTGCAAACAACTATTTGGCGGTGCACTTTGCCTTCCATTCTGTTGTCTCTTTCAGCAGAATAAAACATCCGTGGAAAATATCAGGTCTGATTCAGCCCCTCTGAATAGAAGACATGTTTCTTTCTTGGCTCCGATTTTTTAACTAATCCTGAACAATCAAGGGAGAAGATTTAGAGCGGGAGAAGCAGAGATTAATAATAATCTCCACTAACAGTAGCCTCGATGGACCACCTTGATCTTTATTAACACATAATTATAATTATCATAGTCAATATTTCTCTCTGTGTCTACATAGAAGACAAACAGCTAAGTCTAACACTGTGTTAAAATCATGTGGGATGAAATTTAGAGATGGGAAATATTCCCATGTTTACAACTGGAGAGCGTTCTCGTCATCCGTCAACCGGACGGTAGTATGATGGTAGAGTCATGTGAGAATATAGCTGGATGTATAACCTAACTATATCCATTTGAGTTTAATTATCTTAATTAAAGTGGAAGTAGGCAGAATGTTTTTGGCATCATTGGGCAAAAATCCCATAATAACCTTTCAGCATATTGTAATTCAAGTGTTCTGAAAGAAAACTAGACTTCTGCACCTCCTCATGGCTCTGTTTCCAGACGGAGGCAGCCGTCAATCACTCTCAAACTCCGATCAAACGGTCAAAGTAGGCAGCGCTGATCAAATATGAATCAATAGTCTGTTACTATAATGCCTATTTCCTTGATCAAATGTTTTCAGAAACATCTTGTAGTGTACTGTTTAGCTGTAAAATGAGAGAGTTTGCTCCGCCTGGTGGGCGGTGCTTGGTATTTCCTCAACTGATCTCAACACAAGCTTTCTGCTTCTCAGCTGCTCAGAGACGGTAGACTCAAGCTCAGCTCTGATTGGTTGTTTTCCTCTGTTCTGTGAAATCTTGCAGATGCCGTTAGGAGCGCCGGAGGACACAGATTACCTGTCTCATGCACTACTGTCTGATAGAGACATTTTATAAAATTAACCTTTTTAATCACATTTTCTCCAATTCTACCCACTGCAGCTTCAACAAACCTTGGTTGCTTGATTCTTTGGAGGTTGTTGAAAGTCATTCTGGGAAATGGAGGAAAACCACTGACTGTATCTGGCTCTGCCTTTGCATTACAGCTGATATTAATAAGGGTTCTCCTTGTCTCGATTCTGTCCAAATTATGGTCTGATGTTGTTATGAAAATGAGGTGGTTGGAGCTGGCTTACTTTTTAACAAACACTGAATCAATGTGGGATACTCTTGAGGGGTTGCTGTGACGTGCAAAGCAAGGGGCACACGGTAGAGAGAGATTGCCAAACACTACTCTTCGGGAGCCTTGCCAACTTGGCTAACACTGCTGCTTTTACAGTCCTGTAAGAAGCTTGGATAATCTTGTAGTGCTGCTGTATGGACTTCATTGCAGGAGAAGGGCGTCTGCAGCTTTTTGTTGGACCGCTTTAGATAGACACTGCTTCACAACCCTGAGACAGTGATCATACACTCAGGACATACAGCGCGTCATAGATTGTGATCTATAAGTCACATGAGAACAGCACATTGATGTTTAAATTAAAATGTTGCTGACAGGGGTCCAGAGGGCATCTCTTGGTCTATTAAACTCTTCCCATCACTCACTTCCTCTCAATCAGTCATTGCAAAGATTGAAGTGGATGGCTGTCATGGTGATTACTATTCATGAGTAGAGACCTCACAACCACCGTCTCATTTACATGCTTGCTTGTGTTACTCAAATAAGCTGTAATTTTAACTCAATCTATTATTCATAAACGCCTCAAAACCATTTTGATGGCTCTTGATGAGGTGGTGGAGGTACAGAGAGACATTAGTGGATGAAGAAAATGGTTCTCCACATATAGCACCTCTAATAGGAGTGTGTTATTGTCTGGTTAACACACACACACACACACACACACACAACATGGAGAGTTTCTATAATATTTGCCCCATTGACGTAGGTACCGGTAATGGCAGGGTGCTTGCTTTCTGCTTTTAAGCAATTAAATGTTAAAGTGCCTCTGTTTTTTTGGCTTGCTGCTTGTTTCTGTGGATTTGCTTTGCGAGCTGTGCACCATTCAAAAGCTGAAGGCTCCTGCAGAAAGAAAGGTAGATAATGTGAGAACGAAAGAGAGTGCCTCTCCGGCAGCCTGCATTTATTGCCAGACCTGTCCTTCACAGAGACACTTCACAATAACACCTGTTGCTGCCAGGGCTGTGTGTGTTTGTGTGTGTCTGTGTGTGTGTGTGGGTACAGCGTGAAATCACTGAATACATCGACTATTATTCTGAAATTTAAAAAAAAAAAATCACTGCCTCTGTGATCACACATAAATTACTTTAACCCTTTCATCTTCATAGATGCAATTCAGTACACTGCAACAGCGTTTTTTGTTAAATACGCCTACTTTTAATTTTACTTTTAATTCTCAGGAAAGAAAACTAAATTAAACTTGTGTGAATCTCTTGCATAAACTAATATTCATCAGTTTTCATTCATTCATTTATTATTTGCCCCTGCTTGAGTATTTCTTTCTCGTAGTACTCTCCATCTCTCACTCACTGAAGACCTTTTCAGACACAATGCAACAGCTCTGATACCCGTTTTTTCCTATGGCTTGTATAGCACAAGTCATTGGAAAGAACATGACAGGCATGACAAGCATGACAGCTTTGCCGTGATGTGTGGTGAGCGCAGTTCAAACAACCGCGCCGAGGAGTCGCATGCAGCTCTCCTCAGCCGGGAAAAGACATTTGGTGTAGCTCTAATGCCATCCGGGTGGAAGCTGTAGGGCTTATACACGCTGTACAGTGCCAGAAACATGTTGAGATAGCGAAAAGGGAAAAAAAGGTGTGAAAAATTCATGAATTGGGAGAAATGTGAGAGAAGTGTGACCCCGGGAGGAAACCGGGAGAGGGCAAATGAAAAACCAGGGAAAAGCGGGAGGGTTGCCAGGTTTGGTCGCCAGGTGAGGCCAGGACAGATTTCCTCCTGCGATGTAAAACATTCAGTGAAATAAGGACATTTACTTTGACAAGTTCAACTCTGAAATGTCAGATTTCAAAGGTCTAGGAGTATTTTCAATCATTTCATTCGGCCTGAATGAAATGATTGGATGAGCTTATTACCGTCCTGTGACAGCCGCAGATAACAGATTTTGTTTCCCCTTTTTGTCAGAGCATTTTATTTATTGATTGTTGTTGGGATGTAATGAGAATCTCAACAAATATAACAAAAAAAAATGTTTTTTGAAGACAATTACCAACTCTAGCTTTAATGTTGCGTTAATGTTGTGTTAATATTCATATCACTGTTATTATATACTTTTGTATTTTGATGCTTTTGGCAACATTGTTCTTGAAACGTTCACGCTATTAAAGCCCCTTTGAATTTGAGAGTTACACACACAGCTATTCTCGTGGGATACAACAACAGAAGGTTTTTGAGAAGCTTTCATAAAGTTCATATTATTCTCGACGGCAGAACTACTTGGCCTAAATTATACAGTGATACTGAGAACGACCCACCGGCTAGATAATGAAAGAATGAAAGAAGTAACTAATTGAAAGTTATGGTAGCAAGATGAGTTTTGAGTTTGGATTTAACGGCCTCGACAGAATCAGACTGTCTGATAATTATTCCAGAGGAATGGGGCTCGATAGTAAAAGGCCCTTTTGGCCTGTTGGCTCATTTTAAACTCTGAGGGCAGACAGGAGAGTCCTGATTGGAGTATAAGGTTTAAGGAGATCAGGGATGCAGGAAGGGGCGTGTCCATTTACAATTTTTCATCAGAGAAACCTAGAAGTTTTATCCGACATGGATAGGGAGCCAATGAAGGAAAGCTAAAACTGACCAACTATCCATTCATATACACACATTTGTGATATTTCTTAGAATATGTAGGCCTACACCTTTTTTCCGACATGTAGAGTACCATTCAAATGATGGCATTTTTATGTAGCTTGACAGAAAATAACAGTGCATGGCATAGCTAAGACATGTAGCGTCAAGGCTTGTAAATAAAAGGAGTGCAAATGGAGAAAAACTGCCAAGTTAAAAGGAATAAATACAAAAGAAGGAAACACAGATGGATAATGTTTTGTTGTTGGAGCGATATTTAGTTTGAAGCCGTAACATAAAACTCTTTAAACCTGATAATGCGAGAAAACATATTGCAGCTCATCATCATGCGAGTACATTTGGTTCTAAATTGATGCGCTTGGCTAAGAAAATGCATCCTGCATGGGAGTAAATTGGCTCCATCGATGTATAATTAGCAAGTATATCTACTGCAACGCTATTTTTGCAGTGCGTCTGTGTATGAGGGTTAATGAATCATCACTTATCAGTCCTCTCTCTCTTTGTGTCTCCTCTCAGGTGTTCACCAGGTATGGGAAGTGCTACATGTTCAACGCTGCAGAGGAGGGGAAGACGCTTCGCACCACCATGAAGGGAGGCACGGGAAACGGCCTGGAGATCATGCTGGACATCCAGCAGGACGAGTACCTGCCGGTGTGGGGGGACACAGGTAGGCATGACCGCCTTGCTCACCTGTCCTGCTTAATTTGAACAGATCAGAAACTTCTCGTCACTCACGCCTTTACTCCTACTGTCCACACTCACAGACTTTGAGGCACGTTCCCACAAAGTCTGTGAGGGTTTAGGGTTTAGTGTCCCACTGTCAAATTGACGAGTCCTAGAGGGCTCTCTCGTGGACATTTTGAGCCCTTTATGCACACTTTCTGTAAGTCTGCATTTCTGCAGACTTTGCCTGTAAGAAATTACACACAATTCATAGCTTTGTGATGTAAAACACAGGGCTACCACGGTTACCAGGGGAAGCCCAGAGGTGAAAAAAAAAGAGAAAATAAAAGAAAAAGGTAAACAAAGAGGACAGCACATTGGTGTTCCCGAGGCATATCTAAATGTACATTTAAAATATAACCATACCATTAAGGTGGTACATAAAAAACACATGAAATCAGAGTAATGTAAGCATTAGACTACATTACACACCTGGTTTATTCATCAACCATTTCTTTTAATTTTGCTTAATGAAGTTAGCAAAAACAAGTAAATCGATTTCTGGACATTTCCCCTCAGGCATGTAAGGCAAAAGCCTGGAAAACGTTCAAATAGGCAGTAAAAACCCACAATTGGCATCGTCAAGGTAACCTGATATATCGCCGCAAAATGCCGTCCCATTCGTATTTATACCATTTCAAGCCCAATTGCAGCCTCTCACACTCAACCATTTACCAGGTGAGTCAAGTCCCTGAGGGTTCAAAAGTCATCTTGTCAAATGTAGAACGTAACTCATTGTCCTTGATATGAAATAAAAACGGAAAAGGGACCACTCCTTCCCCCCCAACCCACCCCCTGTTGGTCTCGGTCACATGAAAGGGAAAATGAAGGAATTAAAAAAAATAATAATAAGATAAAATAATTAAAGAAAGTAAATAAATAGAAAATAAAATGATATAATAAGAGAGAAACAAGTATGTCAAATCAGATAATGATGAATGATGAGATGATGATGTTATATTTTCGACTTGTGTTACAAAAATCCCTGTTGCCAGGTAACTATCAATAAATACAAGGCTTGTTGTGCTTCCAGAAATAGTCAATGATTATGTGATTTCTGTGTGTCAATAACAGGTTAGGAACAAGATCAGGATAAGCAGCAAAACTGATTAAAACTTTTAGAAAGTTTCTGCTCACAAAGTCGAGAATACTACATCTCTACTTATAGACCGTTTCATGCGTCAGCTGCTGCATTAACAACCATGGCAAAAGAAAATACAAAGATGCCCATTTAGAATGGTTATTTCGTCAAGTTTAAAAACGTCTTTCTCTTTCTCTCGATTATGTAATCCCTCCACCACTAATTTGCTGTTACATTGAGTGCTTTTTACCTCAGCTCTCGAGGTTGCTGGATTGCATCCGGTATTTTAAGTGGACCCATACAGAGGCGGCACTTCAGAGTTATCCGCCCTATGAGTCAGCCCTTCCTGTGTTGAACACTTGCTGCCCTCCAGGCTAGCATAATGTTTGTACTCCGCCGAGCCTACTTTTGTCATTCCCACAGACGCTGTGTTGTTACAAATGAGATTCAAGCACTCGCTTATCACATAATGTCACAAAAAAGACATTTTTACACAGATTGCAACACCTTCTTTACTACAACGGCATCTCACTTTGCTGCCCTCTTTCTATCTCTCCCCCTATATTTAGTATATTGGCATACAATGGAAATATACACTCACCGGCCACTTTATTAGGTACACCTTGCTAGTACCGGGTGGTCTTCTGCTGCTGTAGCCCATCTGCTTCAAGGTTGGACGTGTTGTGCGTTCAGAGATGGTATTCTGCATACCTTGGTTGTAACGAGTGGTTATTTGAGTTACTGTTGCCTTTCTATCATCTCCAACCACTCTGCCCATTCTCCTCTGACCTCTGACATCAACAAGGCATTTCCGTCCACACAACTGCCGCTCACTGGATATGTTCTCTTGTTCGGACCATTCTCTGTAAACCCTAGAGATGGTTGTGCGTGAAAATCCCAGTAGATCAGCAGTTTTTGAAATACTCAGACCAGCCCGTCTGGCACCAACAACCATGCCACGTTCAAAGTCACTTAAATCCTCTTTCTTCCCCATTCTGATGCTCGGTTTGAACTTCAGCA